>MUZC01004468.1:989274-1099167 GCA_002072015.1 Radix auricularia | reverse complement strand
CGTTCACACATATGTGGAGATGGGGGATGGGATTGCGTCCAAGATAGACCTATTGCAAGGCTAAGAGTTGCCCGGGCCCAATCTGGGTAAGTATAATGAGTAAATAAGGATAATAAGTGAAACTAAGATAGGCGGGGCCTATGAAAGTATGGGCCCTTTTGCGGCCGCATAGGTTTGGAGTGAAATAAGACCGGCCCTGGTGACGTCACATCAAAACGCTCAACTTTAAATGAAAGTTGCACTTGATTGGTCTTATTAATCTCATGACTTTTTAAATGGCCTCCCGCGTTTTGCCTTAGACGTTCGCGGGAACAGGGGTATCGGTTCCCACACTTTAATCAAAGTCCGACGAGGTGACCTTACGCACGACATAAAAGTGCAGCCTTACTTAGAGGACAATAACGTGATTTGTAACACTGGTATGTGGGGAGGGAAAGTTTTATAATGTAATATTTCAGGGGGGGGGATAACTTTTTGTGACGATGTGTCACGAGGAGGGGACGGTGAAAATTCAGCCTACATTGTGTGACGTAATTTAGGGATGGCCTCCTTAGAGCCCTTGGAATTGGATTTTCTCCCCGCTTTCTTCCATTAAAAACAAAAAGAAAAACGATGATTGCTTTGAAGAATGGTATGGGGTTTAGGAGAAAGTGGGATACGAAAACGTTCATCGTTGACAGTCACGAACAACATATCCGCCATGAACCAGTCCAGTGGTTCACAACCTTTTTATCGCCTTGAACCTCTTTTTTAACAATCAGCATGTTTAAATTAAAAATCCAATACAACTAAATGGAAAAATCTTAAATATAAACAAACTAGATACGACCCGTGGCGTAGCATACGCCGCAACTTGCTCATCCTAGATAGTGCAAAAAAACGGGGGAGGGGGGAGACATCCGACACAAACAAGCAGCACGAAATAATGAACAAAAATCGGGAAAACTTGGAGACAGGCGAACTGTCTTTGTTGTTATTGACCCCCACCATTAACTAAAATTCCTTGTCAACCATAAACTGTGTTTGGCCGACCCAAGTGAGGATTTTTCATCGTTGTATAACTATAATATTGATGTATTAATGAGTAAGAGTGTCCTTTTGTTGTGTTTAAAAAGCATTTACTAACACTAGTTGGCATCCTTCCGTCTCGCTAGACGATGGTGCATCACCGTCGGGTTTGGTTGAATTTTCTCGAGTGGCTGTACAGTCCTATCCTTGAGTGACACTCTTTACCACAGTTTTTGCACACGAGTTATGTGCTTTTAAATATTTTGGCCTTTCTTCTAGCTCTTCTGTCTGTAGCCTCCTCCATCCTTCGCTCCTTGGCTACTATGATGTCCTTATTTACAAATGCGCGCCACGTAGAACAATCTTCTGCCTTACACTCCTAGTCAATATGCATATTCTGGCTGGTTTCATGTCATTTGCAAGCGTCTCTAAATCGCGGACGTTGACGACCTGTCTTCCTCTTTCCCGATGCCAGTTCACCATACAGGATGATCTTGGGACGCGACCAGGGCTAATTCTTTTTACATGTCCTAGCCACCTCAGGCGTCTTCCACTAAAGATTGAGAACATGCTTTGGGTATTGGTCCGCCTCAGTACATCACTATTTGGCAATGGAAATAATGCGACGCAGGCACCTCAAGATGAAGCTATTAAGCTTGAACTCATGGTATATAAGTGGTCCATGTTTAACGATATGTCAATGTAACACTTCAAAAAAACAAAACAAAAAAACTACATCTCCACTGTTTTATAATTGAATAAATATATGATTATATATTTTATTAAAATTTTCTAATAAATATTTTTTAAATTTTAAATTATTTATCAAAGCGAGTGCCGCCTTCTCAACTAAGCTTGATGAACCAAAATATCCAAATGGGCATTATAAAAAATAATAAATTTTAAGAAAAAAGTTTTCTTCATTGGCATGCAACAATGGCTCCGTAAATCACAGAAGGTGCATGAAATATACAATGTTTTATTCCGTATAAATTATAAAACAGTAGTGTAATTTGAACAAAAATATAAATGTTAATGTTAAAGTGTATTTCATAGTAATTTAAGTTGATTTTAAAAATTTAAAATAACTAGAAAAATAATTTGCGCTAACATGGATATATTTCTTAAAATCATTAAAATGTGAATGGAAAAGTATCTTAAACATTCACGTCAACAGACAATTTTGGGCACATGCCCGAAGAAACTGACATTGTAAATTCAGTGCCCTTGAGTATTTTAATAAGGGCTACAAAGTTTTTGTATTCAAAGTTTTGTAAAGATCTATTCATTTATTGAATAACCATCGCAGAAACTAATTTTTATGTAGCTCATATAAGCAAAAAACTACATTAAGGGTCCTTGTGCCCATTCAAGGCAAGACATAAAGTTCAAAACAACTATTCATCTCAATATCTATACTAATAAAAGGGAAAGCAATCAATGACTGACTGACTGACTGATCCATCACTAATTCTCCAAATTCCATTGTGAGTTTAAGCATGAAATTTTGGAAAATTGTTGGGAACCCTCTCATTACAAAAATTGGCGAAAAAGAATTTTAAAAATCTTACTCATGTTTGGCCGAAGGCCTAAAAACTTTTTTCCAACATCACTAATTCTGCAACTCCCAGTGTAAATAGAAGCATGAAACTTTGGGGAGTTATTGGGTTTATTTTTACGACAAAAACTGGCGAAAAAGAATTTTGAATTTCACACTGATGGGGGCCGGGACCCAAAAAATGTGTTTTTCCTATTTTAAGCCTTATACTAATTGAAAATCAATAATTTTTCTATTTCCCGTGTAGGTAGAAGCATGACACTTTTGAATTTTTTTGAGTATATGCTTCCAACGATAATTGGCTAAAGAGAATATTAAATTTCCCAGTCATGGGGGCTGGAGCCTGAGTAGGTAGGCTCATCAAAAGTTGTGGAGTTGATAATTACACTTTCACGATGCTAGCAGGTGAAATAAGTTTTAAAATATCTCTGACTGGGGGTCAAAATTTAAAAAAAATGAAAACACTTATTTTCACATTCCCCATGTAAGTAGAAGCATGAAACTTCAGGAAGTTGTTAAGTACAATCTCCCGATGAAAATTTTGAAAAGAGATTGTTAAATATCCCAATCATGGGAGTTTGGGGGCTCTATAACAATGGGGGCCCCGAAAAAGTTGTTATTTTTCCTTATATGAGCATTTTACAAATTGCAAATCATTAATACTGATATTTCCCGTATAGTTAGAAGCATGAAACTTTGTAAATTCTTTGAGTACATGATTCCGATGATAATTGGCAGAAGAGAATGTTAAATTTTCAACTGATGGGGGCCTGGGCCCCCAAAATTTTTCTCTATCTCTTATATGAGCTATATGAAAAATTAAAATCACTAATAGTCCTATTTCCCATAGGTAGAAGCATGAAACTTTGACATTTTTCTAGTACAAGCTCCAGACGAAAATTGGCACAAATTATGTTAGAATTCCCTCTAATTGGAAAACGAGGGCCCAAATATATTTTTTCTTATATTAAAAACCGACTTATCACTAATTCTCCGATTTTCCGTGTATGTAGGGGCATGAAACTTTGGATAATTGTTAAGTACCCTCTCACGACGAATGTAGGTGTAAATGAATTTTAAAATACACTCATTGGGGCCAGGGCCCCAAAAACGCTTTTTTTCTTATATGAGATTTATACAAAATTTAAAATAAATCACGAATTCTCCTATTTGTCGAGTAGTTAGACTTATAAAAGGTTGGGGAATTGATAATTACACTTTCACACTGGTAGCAGGTGAAAAAAAAAATTAAAATGTATCTTACTTGGGGCCGGGGGGGGGGGCTAATGTGGTTTTTTCCCTAATAAAAACTAAATAAAAAGTGAACATCAATAATTCTCCCTTTCCCCGTGTATGTAGAAGCATGAAACTTTGGTAAGTTGTTGAATACAATCTCCCGATGAAAGTTGTTGAAAGAGAATGGTAAATTTCCACTCATAGGGGGCCCAAATGTATATTTTTTCTTATTTTAAAAACAGACTCAACACAAATTCCACAATTCATCGTGTAGGTAAAAAAATAAAACTTTTGGCATTTGTTGAGCAACCTCTCACGACGAAATTTGGCGTAAAATAATTTTTAAATAAACACTCATGAGGGCAGGGGTACCAAAAACTTGTTTTCCCTTTATATGTGCTATATAAAAATTGAAAATCACTAATCCTACTATTTCCTGAATAGTCAAAGCATGAAACTTTGTTTTTTTTTAAAAATGCATTTCAACCAAGGTAGCAGGTAAACAATTATTTAAAGCATCCCTTACTGTGGTCTAGGGGCCTAAATGTAGTTTTGTTCCTTATATTAACTGTAAAAAAAGTAAAAATCAATAATTCTCCCATTCGCCATGTAGATAAAAACATAAAACTTTTGGAAGTTGTTGGGTACCTCTCACGACCAAAATTGGTGTAATATAATTTTCAAATTCACACTCATTGGGGCTGGGGCCACAAAAACGTGTTTTTTCCTAATATATGCTATATACAAATTGAAAAGCATTTTTTCCTATTTCCAAAATAGGTAAACGCATGAAACGTTGGGGGTTTGTTAAATACACTTCCACGATAGCAGCAGGTGAAATAATATTTAAAATATCCGTTGCTGGGCGCCGGGGGCCAGAATAATTTTTTTATGCACTCAGTCACTCGTCACTAATTCTTCATCTTCGCGCAGCTAAGCACGGGGAAATTGCTAGTTAATAATAAAAAATACATTTATTGATTTTTTTTTTCAATATCTTTAATAATTGAATTAGGAAAAAAATCTTAAACGTTTGAGAAAAAAAATAGTATTTTGGGCTCAGAAGGAGTGGCCATTAGGCGTACAGTGCCCTACAGTATTTAATTATAGGCTTTCAAGTATTTATAAATAAAGTTTGGTTAACATCCATTGCTGAACTCAGTAGTTAGCGTTTAAATTAATTTTTATATAGCTAATATAAGCGAAAATGACATTATGGGATCCCGGCGCGAAGTGACGATGTTGTTGTAAAGTAGCCTGCAAATTTAGACTTGGCCGGCTACTTCACGAAGCGGAAATGGTCGATTCGCCAACGCCCGAAGAAAGGAACCATGAGCTAATTGAAGCTTGGATAATAAGATTAAATGATTAAATTTCATTTTTTAATTACTAATGATAAAAATCAGTTACAAAAGTGAAGCTAAATAAGTAAATAAATTATTACTCTATTTATTACTGTTATCACATACTTTTTAATTGATTATTATAATTCAAAAAAATAAATAGAGAAAAATAAACATATTTTAAGGTGTTAAAACAGACGTGTCGAAACGTCTTTTGGTTGCAACGTAATGTTGTCGAATCGGCACGGAATTTTTTCATTTGCTTATTTAGCACATTCCTGTACAGAACAACCTGTCGTAGATAACAAATAATGATAGGTTAGTAGCCTCAGTATAATTAGTATTGTGTTAATACACCCTAGAACATATGCTATGTGCGCCCTATGACTTATGTATGCAACCAGAAGATTTTACCAAGTAGTTTGAAATTTAGATACAATTAATCGCAACGAAACTAACAGAATAATAAATACTAGTCACAATGGCTCGACTTTCTCCAAGGAAGACTAAAGCAATACTAGTGTCACAGCGTGGCATTTTTTCCTACCTAGTACACGGCATATTTGAATAACAAATATATATATATACATATATATATATATAATATACATATAAGATATAGATAAGTCAGGATGATATGAATCACAATGAAATTTAAACTATATAGTGTAAAATTTTATGTCACATTACACTTTATATAATTAGTTCCTTGAGACAAATATTAACATTCGCTTTCGTTGCCTCGGGTTGTGTTAAACTGAGTATCAATCAACACAGTTACTGAATCATAACAGTCTAAAACAGTTTGCTCTTGTGCAGTATGATAGTTATTTTCCAACAGAGAAATTTCAGCCATGACACATTCCTTTTCTTTCATAAATAAATCCCCAATGAAATTTACGTAATTATTATCCCATTTTTCAATGTCTTGAAGTCTGTTATATAATTTGTCCTTTAATTTTATTTTCTCGCCCAAAATGCTGTATTGTTGGGTCATTAAGTTTCCCATTGAATCAGTAGAGACACAGGACACATCTACATCATCACGTTGAACTTTGCCAGCCATTCTCTTTTCCTTCTCATTCTTTACTAACAAAGTGGTTTCATCTTCAGAATTTAACATCATGTCTTCATAAATTATGTCCTCGTACAAATCCGATTCATCTCTTTCACATTTATGAATCCAAAAATTTGCAAATTACAAATATATAATATTATTTTATACAAAATAAATATATTTGCAAACTTTTATTTTTATTTGAATTTTTAGTAAATAAAAATACTTACCTCTCTACAATAGTATATTATTATAAGAACAGCAATGATGACGACTATAAAAATCAAGGCGCCAACAGTAACACTGTGACCAATTTTTCTTGGCAGCATATCAAGAACTCCATTTCCTAAAGCGATAGATAATACTTGAATATTTATTTTTTAAAAATCCCAAGTTGATCAGTATTGATTTATATTACATTACATCAAGAGTTTATAGGACTTTTATCTATTAAATGGATAGAAAAGAACAAAATTGTTGTTTTCGATGAAGATATTATTTAAACACAATAATTCTTCTTTTAAGATTTAAAGTAAGCAATTTATAAATTGATTTTTTTATAGTTTATAAAATAAAATAATAAAAGTTCAGCTAAAGAAATTAGTACAAAACAGTTGTGATAAGTAAAAAAAAAATAAATCGCAATTGGAAAAACATTTTTTTCAACTTTTCCCGTGTTTCTTAAACTGACAATAAACCTAGTGGAAGATCAATTGGATTGCTTTTTTTACGATCCTGAATAATCTAGGGCCAGAATTTTCAAATAAATAAAATTATCATTAATTCATTCTTATTTATTTATTTTATTTTTTGCATCTAAGAAACTAATTAAATAGTTATCTTTAGAGAATTATAATTTTTCCTATATTGGATACGTTATTTTTTTAAACTAGAGATAAGATTAAATGCAGAAACATGTGTATTTTCATCTTATCTTGTTAAAATAATCAATCCATCAAATAATTATAATAGACATCCTACGCTTTATAGCTACTGTTATGTTTTAAATTAAAGTTTTAAATGTTGATATTGTAGTTTTTTCTAATATGATAAGGCAAATACTTGTATGCAAAGTTTCATTCTTTGAAACAGGAAAATGTGTATTAATTTGCTCATGCATAGGAAATAAGTAAATTGTTTTTATATCTCTGGAAATCGTAGTGTTGTGTTAAGTTATCTTTGTGCTGTATTTCGCAGTTAGAATAAATTGACGCATGTATTCTTACAACTTTGATATGTTTTCTTCTAGCCCTTAATGCAGGTATCGGTAAAGCATGGCTCGCAAGCCAGATATGTCACTAGTGATTGTTGCATTTAACTCTCAGACTAATGTTCGATTAAAAATATATATAAGATAATGTTTAATTAGACCCCTTTGATCTAGAAATGAGTTCAATATTAAAAAGGTACATAAACACATTATTAAGAAGAATTCAGAGACATAGGTACTGCATGTATTGTACTCTTAGTGTTAAAATCACACAAATTGCACATATTTACTTGAATTTTTTAGTTTAAAAAAACAGTACTTAGCTCTCACAGAATTACTTTCCGAAACGTATAGTTTTTATGCGTCTCTCAGACAAAAAGTTCAAGACCGCATCTCTATTGTTTCAAGGTTTAAAGTTTTACCGCATATACTCGTTTTATAGCCCGTTCGTTTATACGCAGACACCCCACCAACATTTGGAAGAGAACATTATAACAAGTGTGCATCTCACTCGGAAGAAGAAAAAAACAAACACAAATTACACAGACTATTTGTGTAAGGTTTTGCAGTCAGGTAAAATTGTGGATTTGGTTAATTCCATATGGAGCCAACGTACCAAATCGTTTTATGAGTCTATTTTCCATGTGGACTCTATCATGGGTATTGGTTGCATATAGAATACCAGTAACTACAATATCCAAAATGCCATCGTGGTCAACACTGTTAAAATGTTTAGACACAGGACACTGAATTAACCAAATCCACAATTTTACCTGACTGCAAAATCGTTTTCCCGTTGTGGTTTTCACTGTTACTTTAGATACTTCAACTTCCTCCTTTTTCTTATATTCTATGTCCGTGTTTATTTTTGTCTTTCATTTCTTTTCATTTTATCACATAGACTTTAATATGTTTTAATTTTAAGATATATGTAAGTACATGTAATTGTTTTTGTACTGATGTAGGCATGAGCCGAAACGTCTACCATTATTTGTATTAGTTGATAATAAAGCTTTAATTTATTGTTTCCTTACACAAATAGTCTGTGTAATTTGTGTTTTTTTTTAATAAAAAAGCTTTATGCAGTCCTATTCTGTATGATATATTAATCTCACTCGGAAGCTGACCCCCCTCCCTCACAAAAGTAACAGCAAAGCGTTAACAAAATGACTAAAACTACAAACGAAATCGATCATATGCTTATTATTTCCTTTGCATTACCTGTCGTCTTTGTGCTCTTTGTAAGCAAGAGATAATTTTATTATTTTTATTTGGATAAAACTGTTGAAAGAGAGTAGAAACTCTACATTCCCTTTAGAGTTCCAGGAAAAATGCCCAACAGGGAGCTCACCACTATGCTAATAATACTGGCTCAATCTAAGTTCCAGAATACAGTTAGCTGCTGATACAGGCAAAACAAAAGGAGACAAGAATGACTGCAATAACTATCGTGCACTGTTTCTCCTCAGCATAGTTGTAAAGGCATTCGCCAGATTTGAATTAACACTCCTGCAGACCCTAGCATCGCCTGTACACCCACAATCGCAGCGTGGCTTTCAAGCCGGAAGATCAACCATAGATATGATCTTCTCTCAACGCCAGCTGCAGGAGAAATGCAGTGCGCAACTTTTGCCTCTGTAAATCGCATTCGTTGACCTAACTGAAGCTTTTGATCTTGTCAGCAGAAGCGGCTTTTTCCAGATCTAAGTAAACTTAGGCTAACATTCTAACTCTCCACTGCTTGCAAAGAGTTTTGCCTGAACATTAGCATAAAGAAAATCCATATTATGGCACAGGATGCTGCCTCATTATCCACTATTACCATTATGATTTCAAAAATTTATGTTGTTGACAGTTTTACACACTGATATCAAACATCCAGAGCACCCTATCATTGTAAGATAAGTGTTATGATAGGGAAGGTCGAACTTTTAATGACGAAAAAAAATGCAGGTCCAATGCCAAACTCACAGCATGAACTTAGGCAGCAGGTGTGCTAGGCCTGCGTACTGAGCACACTCCTTAATTGTTGCGATTTTTATACAACCTTCTAAAGGCATGAAAGAAATCTCATTAGCTTCAATATTAAATGCCTGTGCTAAATCCTAGACATAATTAGACAAAAAAAGTCTCAAATTCAGAGGTCCTGGCTCAAGGAAGCATAGACAGAATTCAAGCGTCATTAAGTCAAAGACGCCTTTATTTGTCGTGAACTCATAAAAATGCAAGTTTTACGCATACCCAAATATGTTACGTACATTGAGCTGGCGACAGGGAAAAGGTTGGTTTTTCGGCCATGTCTCAGATATGCAGAAGAGAGATGTAAACAAAATGAGGGGTAGGACTGCAATCAGGCTTATACTAAATAAAATGGAAGAAACATGAAGGCTGCCAACATTTACATTCAAAACTGGTAAAAATTGGCAGAGGATAGGTCATGAGGCTGGCTATAGCTAAAGCCGGATCGCTAAGAGCAGAGGAGCAGATCAGGGTGGAAGCAGTTTAAAAAAAAGAATGAGAAAGCCAGGCAACACAGACCCACAGTATTCGTGTATGTGACATGCAAAAGAGACTGCCAATCAAGGATTGGTCTCAACAGCCACACCAAGAGTTGCAAATAATTAAGATAAATCTATCGTCTTAATTTCTTTTCAAATACTTTGTACAAAATGTGACGTAATAAAAGTTATTAGTTTCAGGAAGAGTAAAGACATTTACAGTTGAAGGTGTATCAAGTACATTATCAAGTACATCATTCATAGTAAATCAAGATTCAAATCCTTATCTATATTGTGAAGTTGAAGGAAATCCATCTCCTGTACTGAAGTTTTTAAATGACCAGACATTACTGATTGAAACTATGAATTCAAGTGTTAAAATTACCTACAATATGTCATGTTTTAGCTCTACTTTGTTCAAGTGCACATCTGAAATAGAAAATGAATATTCCAAGAAAGCGATAACCATTTTTAAGGAATGTAAGTAAATTATCTCAGTTGATCTAAGAAAAATGTAATGATTTCTATTTGTGTATTATAGGATTCTGTTTAAAAAAGAGTAACATTATTAAGCCAAAAACAAACAAAAAAATACACGTTGTATCATTAAGTGGCATTTCTGGAGGATGATGCTAGTATTTCCATCAAAGATGCTAACACAAACTTTCATGATGATGAATGAGATCACATTGTACAACTGGTTCATGTGTGATACACTCAAAGTCTTGGATTATGAAAAGTAAATTATTAGAAAAAAGATTTACTTATTCCCAAAAATTGAAATTACTCTGAGGTATATTAGTTCACTAAATTATAAGATCTTATTCGATAAAAGGATTCAAAGCAAAATGGGAATATATTATGAAATTTGTTCACAATTTCATGATTCACAGCTGGATATATAGTAAGACTGATAAATGTTTAAACACATTCATTAAAAAAGTTTCTTTAAAATGCAAACACCTGTCATGTTTAGAGTTTTACTTTTTGTTCAGAAACTTTTACCAATTAAACCTTACGGTCTTAATGGTATGTGTTTGCCTTTGTAAGCAGTATAAATCTTATTTTATTCCGTCACTTAAAATGGAGCTCTGGAAAGATGTTAATATTTTTTCTGCGAACTATTCTGGAAACAAAGAATATTTCTTGAACTCAGTTTTACATACGCACTTGAAAAGGGGCATTGAACCTTCTAATTGCTAAGCATATATATATATTAAAGTCAATGAAAATTGTTGTTAAAATTTCATTTTAAAAGAAATATTTTATGATTTTATATATCAGATATGTGCATTTTCAGGTCCATTTCAATTGACTGAAAAACCTATAAACCAATCACTTTGGATAAATTCAAAGGAAAACACAACCGTAAATATTACTTTATACATGTATGGCTATCCCAAACCAAGGAGATATTCTGTGTTTAGAAATGAATCACTACTGGTAAACTTTGATAATGTCAGTGATGAAGAAGTGTTTTCTTTAGGGTATAAGATATATATATATATATATATATATATATATATAAAGTGTGCAATATGTAAGGTTTTGTTTTTTTCACACGGAGGAGTAGGTTGAACACTAACAAAGTGCGTTGTATAATTGTATTTAATATTTCATTAAAAATGTGACTTGTAAAACGGTATTATAAGTTTTATTTAAATTTATTTTTCAGTTTTATATTGTCAAGCTAGCAACGATTGGGGCTGGAAAAGTAAAATCATTTTCTACAATATATCTGTACTTTGTAAGTTGAGCTATAAGAATTTATATTTCATTCAAACAAAAATATTTTCTAAAAAAATAACACTTGGGTGTACCTTAGATTTTACTTACAAATGATCTTAGATAGATGATAATTTTTACCTTTGTAACATTGACCTGAGAAAATGTATACGATACTATCCTTATCTTCCTTTTATTATTTGAAAATATTATTTCTGCAAAATATTACTTTTCACTTGTATGAAACAAAATTAGGGGTGAGAACGCTATCGGGCTTATAAAATAGTAAATGGAAAAGGCGTAAACAGCTTAAGGGTTAGCCTGACAAGACGTAACAAAATAGCTGTTTTGCTATGTCTTGTCAAGCTAACCTCAGCCTGCTTGCGTCTTTTTCATTTACTTTTTCACTTGTATACTTGTTTAATTTTTTTAATAACTAAATATTAGGGCTGTTATCGATTAATTTAAATTTAATCGTTAACTTTAAAAAAATTACCGAATAATTAATCGATAATTTTGAGTAATCCAAAAATAAGACGTATGACGTCATTAAACTGAAAATTTCAAGAAAAGTAACAAAAACAGGCAATTAACATTTTTTAAAAAATTTAAATATATGAGCTTATTTTTAAGTTTACACTTACAAAATCTTTTTTCTTAAATAAAGGAGTTTGAAGGTTAAAAAAGCAAACTATTGCTAATTATTAATACTTTATTAATAAATCGGAAAAATTATATAAAACAGCCTCTTCAATTTAAACGCTATTTTATCGATTAAAATAATTTTAATCGATAAAAAAATTTACCGATTAATCAAGAAATTAATCGTTAATTTCCGCAGCCCTACTATTATATTAACTACATATATATATATGTGTGTGTGTAAATTTAATAACATAAAATTAGTAAATATTTGGTACAAACATATTGCTATTCGATTTTATTTCTAATTCTGAGAAGGTGTCTTGAAAAAATAGGAAGGAGGCTATTATTTTTTGTTATATTCATAAATTGGGCGTTTTTAACTGAGAGGCGGCCATTGCTTATTTTATATAATAATTTAGACAATAAATTATGCAGCTATTTTATAAAAGAGCATCTACACCATTATTCACAATTTTATTTAATCATAACTAAATTTTTTAACTTTATAACATTTGTAAGTGTATATAGGCAGTGTGATGCCAGGATTCAATATGTTTTCAGTAACCTATCAAATGTTCCAATCATATTTTGAGTTCAGAGACAAAAGAGTCCCTGTAAAAACGACCCCTTTCAAAACGACCCTCGTCAAAATGGCCCAGACAAGTACAAATCGGACCTGATCTAATAGTAATTAATAAAAGAAAAATGTACTCAAATTTTATATTAGCATTTTTACTCACCGATGCTATAACAGTTTTAATTCACAAGACAAAATTTCAGATAAAAGTTACTCTTTGTGGTAGAAAGTAACGATTGTTTTTTTGAGGCGATATAATATAATAAAATCACAAAAAATAATTTAATAATTTGACCTATTTCTTAACAGGTGAAAAAGTCGAAGAAGGTTAACGTGCAACAAGTTCTTTTTCTTAAACGTAAGCTATTCTTCTGGCACCGTTTTGAATAAGGCCCATTTGTTCTGGACCATTATGCCTTAGGCCGTTTTAACCATCTCCATTTTGACAGGGGTCGTTTTGTCCGGGGCCGTTTTCATAGAGGCTGTATTTGTCATGGGCCGTTTTTTTCCGGGACTATTTTGTCTAGTAACGTTTTCACGTGTCACCTAAAATTTTTGATTTGATTCATGCATATCATTTTTATTTTTTTTTAAAAATAAAAACTTTCACTTTTATAATAATTTTTCAAAATAATTTTTTTTTTTTTAAATTAAGATTTAAAAATATTTTTAAAAAATACATATAATTCTCCTAAAATTATAATTCTAAATATAATCAATAATAAGTTATATTAACCTAAATTTATAGTGATTGTGTTAGAGCTTCCAAACACAACGTCACTATCAGCGCCTGTGACATTAGGAAAAGCTGTCACGTTCATGTTGTATTCTCCTGGCTAGAAATTGCCACTTGGTACAAGTAACGTACAGCTGCTTTTTAAATTGGCCAAAATTTCTTGTTTCGCCACAGTTTTGTAATAAAAATGGTCCTGCATATTAACAGTATCCTGTCAGTTTGAAATATATTTAATAAAATATATAAACATTTTTGATTATTTTTTTTTCTTTTTCATGCAATTTAAGTACTCTAAGAAGACTCTTTGTTGAAATATATCATGTGACATTAGTTTTAAAAAAAAAAGAAAAAGAGGTTATATTTTTATTTTTTGTACATAAAACATATGTGATTGAACTATAATAAATATTTCAAAAAAAGAAAAGAAAAGAGCTACAACATTTTATAATAAATATTGAGTACAAAAGAACAGCTTGAAGTCGGGATTGCTCTAATAATAAAAACTGATTGTGTGTACTAATAGATAATTGATATAAGAAATAGAACAAGAGTATTTGTTATAAGACATTTTCTTTTGCCCTACAGGAAAAGAAGAGACTTTGATAGAATATATATGTAATTTATCAGACGTGAAGTATTTAAAAATATTATATTAGTGTAATTGGAAAGCTTTTAAAAAAATAATTTATGTTAATTTTTAATGAAATACTCTTGTATAAAAGTAAAGATGCATTTATTTTTTCTTTACTCCTAAGAGGCTAACTGTAACAACTCTTCTGAATTTGGTGTTGATAATACATTAACACAGCTTGAAATTGTATTGTCTGTTTACCTCTTTTAAACTAAATATAAAATAACACTTGGTTTGCTGTCGAAAGGACTTTACAGAACATCTAACAAATAATCCATCATTCAAAATGCTGTGTTCACAGGTCAGGTTTTCTAATTTTACTGAGGATAATACACAATTAAATTATACGTTTTAACAATTAAAAACAAAGTCATTATATTAATTAAATTTATCTCATATTAACGCGAAATAAATAATAATTATCTTTAAAATAAATATATTTCCTTTATTAGTAAAGAAAGTTTTAAGTATGTATTAAAATTATTTTAAATATACATACTTTTTTTTCCAAATATGGGTTTGAAATCCTTGATATGAGCTAGTAAGCTATAAAACAGATACTTTTTAACTATATGTCTTTTTCAAGTTTACATCTGAATGAATTATAATTATTCATATTAGTAGTATTATTTGTTGTTTATGCATGTGCAACAATTATCTTTATTACGTATAGAGTCGCTTTGGCAGAACCACATTTTGGGATTATAATTCTAAAGTTGTTTCTTTTGTATTTAAACTTTTCAAGTATATATTGCGATACATAATTTTATGATATACATTCGGAGACAAAAATATACATAGTTTCAGAAAAGTTGAAAAAAAAAAAATTAAAAAAATCAACAACCCGTTCCATATTCTTCTACTTGCAAATGTATAATTTAACAGAAAACAAATTGCTTGATACTTTTTACACTGCATAAGTTGTTTTTGAATTGAGGATACAAATATGTATTGTAAAAATATATAATAATTTTATGGTTTAAAAGAAATGTGTTGAGCAATTTAGAACCACCAAAAGTTTAAAAGTGTAACGAAATACGCCTTTCTTTGGTAGTGATTTTTAAATTATTCAATATGTTTCGCTATACTTCATTCAATGAATTGAACATATTTATAGATGTGTTTGGTTTCAATTTTTCTTCTGATAACACTAATAAACAGCACAGCCACTGTTCCATTTATCTACACAACTACCAACCAACCCAGCCAAACTCCCATCCATTAATCTATCCATCCATTTATCCATCCACCCAGTGACCTCTTATCCCACCATTCTCACTTTACCTACTTCATAACCTACCTTAATATTTTCTGGGAACATATATACATTTTGGGGAAATATTTCGGAGTATTTGGGGAATACATTATCCACATGTGAATATTTCTAGTGAAGAAACGGCTATGCAACATTTAAAAAAAAAAATACCTTGCATCTTATAGAGTATCAAAAGCAGAATGATATGAATGAAGTTTTATGATACAATTATTTATCTAACTCTATTATGAAATCAAATGTCTTTAGGTATGTTTTAAACATTCTGTATAATTTGATTTTTAAAACTTGAAAATCTCTAAACTACAAAAATGTGCCATAGCCGTTTCTTCACTTACGCTCTTTAGGTACATACACGATGTTAATCATGTCTTTATCTTGCTATGATTGTGCAAATAATTTATGGGGTGTAGAAAATGTATGTTTTTACTATTATTATTAAAATATTATTATTTTTCCGTATAAAAAACACAAAAATAAAAATATGTGATAGAAAAGCAATAATTGAAGCCATAGGTGACGGTTGTTGATTTCAATTAAACTTTAAAATTTTCCTCTTCATTTAAGGAATATGTGCAACCTAGTGCGGACATTCTTACTCCTTTTCTATCTTGTGTTAAATTAATTTCAACTAGCCCATAAGCAAATAAACGTTACATGAGCAGCATTAAAATGAGCCATAATTACAACTAGATTGTATAAACTAATATATGACATACGTCCGTCAACGAAAGATGATTGTTTTATCTTTATTATTTGCAGCTCTTTTTGTGGCTGATGAGACCAATGTTCGAGTGGCAGTCTCTTCTGCATGTCACAAACAAAAATGCAGTGGGGCATTGTTCCCTGGCCTTCATCCTCGCTCTTTTTTCAACTGCTTCCGAACGTCATTTGATTCCTCTGCTCTTAGCGATCCATCTTTACAATAGCAAGCCATGTAGACCTTTCCTCTGCCAGATTTTACCAGTTTTGTATTTCAAATTTCGCTGCTTTAATTTCTCTTTTGCATATGTCCGTGTATCTCAGACATGGCCGACATACCGACAGTTTCCCTGTCACAAGCTCACCAATCCTGGGGCATGCGACCAGTTTGCAATCTCTTGACGTGTTCCCAGCTAACAGAGGCTTCTTTGCCTTAATATGGCTGAATTGCTACTCATGCTTGCATGAGCCATGACGTCTGTGTTGGAGAATTTATATTGCCATTTGACGTCTAGGATGCGTCTTAGGCATTTGAGGTGGAAGCTATTAAGCCTTCATTCATGCCTGATGTAAGTGATCCAAGACTCGCATTCACAGAGAAAAGTGCTCACTACACAAGCCTGATATACCTGAATGTTAGTCCTTGCTGTGAGTTTGGCATTGGAAAAGACTCTTGTGTACAGTATGGCCTTTAAAAATGCGACCTTCCCTATACTGCCACTTATGACATTTTTAGAGGAGTGGATGCTTATCTTCCACCTCGCCCTGCCAATGACAACCCTAGGTATATTGCTTCGTTTGTAGGTATGCTAACTAGAGTTTGATTGAAATCGCTTCTGAGCTAGAGGATTGGGATGAAGAATAAACACATATGAATTTGGCTAATCATGAGGATATTAATAGACGCATGGTTAGTATACTATTATTGCACTTTGTTCTATGGGGGGGGGGGTGAAGTCCATTTTTATGTCAAAGCCAGCCCCATGTTGCCTTGGTGTGTCCATTGGTCCACCTTGCCAGATGAAGTGTAGTTTCATTTTTATGGAATGAGTATCGTGGAGTCTAGTCTCGTGAAAGCAGAAAATGTCGATGTCTAATCAGTCAAGCTCTATATCAATGATGACTGTCTTCCTGGCAATATTAATTAGCTACAGGTCGGCAGTAATGCCTGAAAACATAATCCTTACTTTCCAGCTTGTAAGTCAAAGAGCTGGAGTCTTCTTATATTTTCCTTTTTTTATTCTCTGATGCATGATTTACTTGTCTACTTGTTGAGATGTTTCTATTAGCTCCGCACACCAAGTAGAGCAGGTAAGCCATGGTTGGATAGCACCTTATTGGCTGGGGGCTGCCCAGATTTAGGCGGGAGTTAGCAATCCATTGAGACATGTCGATCTGTCCCACTGTCAGGAGCAACCCCTGGCGCATAGCTCTTAGCTTATTGAGCTATGACTTACAAACGGTAAACTTCTGATTCCCATATCCTCTACAGTAAAGAAAATGCCTGGACGTATTAGTATGGAAACCCAGTTGCTGCCAAACAGTGGATCCCCCCTCTCCACGTTGATGGTGGTTCCGAGGGAACGACTATTGTCGATACGGCTTGGCAACATTCACATCTAAGGAGCTGCCGGAATGCAATTTCTTTTAATAAAAGATTGCTTAGAGACTCCAACTCTTGATTTTCTGTCGGTCTTCACTCCCTAAGACTTTCCTGTATATGGATGCTTATCTTCTACGTTACCCTAGCAATGACAACCTTAGACAACGTTAACTAATAACGTCAACTGTAAAGCAACTCCCAAAGTTATTCACGCTTTTTTCTTTTCTCAATGCGATCTAAATAGTGAAGAAATTTAGAAAATTATGATTCTGTTCTGCACTAACCTATCAAGTGTAAACGATATAACTGTAAATATATTGTAATTGAACAAAAATATCCATCAGGGCTCTTGTATTTTGAAATATTTCACGTGTATACATAAATTGTCCTATATCGTGTAACAAGGTTATTATTTAATTTTTATGTTTATAGCATGTGCGATGTGTGTTTTCTGTGTGCCAGGTTGTAATTTATGATTTAGTTTTGACATACATAGGAATAACTGTATTTGTCTCTTGAAATTCTTAAATATATTTTAAAACAATTTTAATTAAGGAAAGTGATTGCCTATCTAATAAAAATAATGACATTATATATAAAATATTGTAAATTATATATTTGAAAAAGATTTTAAAATATAAAAAAATAACTACCATACAATGGAAAGCTACAAGCTTCTTCAACATATTTTCCAGACATTCCAATAGCAAACCAGGTACGTCCATCTGGTAACGTCATTTCATTTGACACATTGAAAATAATAAGTTGAATGATAACAGAGTCATTTTGGTACATCTGAGAGATGTTATATTCACTTCTTTTCAGGATATCACATGGCTCATAAAGTGAGCATAGTCCTAACAGTCCTTGTTTGGAGCGTACTTGAACTTTGCCCTCGTAGTCTTTTAGAGGAACTTTAAAAGTAATGGCATGTAGTGAGTTCATTTCAGCAGGTTCACATGATAAAATCTCTTTAAAAAATAAAAATGAAAATAATTATGCTGTTAGATAAAAAAATATATAATATTCCCAATTTATATTGAAGAAAAGAAAAAAAAACGAAAAAGGATATATGACAATAAAATAAATTGTAAGAACCAAATATCATTAATCTTGCTCTTTTTTTTCTGTTTTGTTACGTCCTGTCAGGCTCAACCTAACCCCGTTTCGTCTTTTCTATTTACTTTTTTATAAGCCTGATTGCAGTCTCACCACTCGATTTCTTTATAACTTTTTTTTCAAGAGCTTAAATATAATTTAAATCTTTATTAAAGTTGATGAATTGCAATGAAATTTGAATTTATCATCATACACTTACAAGTAATGTAAAAGTCACCTTTAAAGCAAAATAAAGATGCTTTGTACAAAATTATATTATCTTATCTTATATGTTACAGACGCACCTTCTGTACAGAATATTATTGCGTCCTACGTATTTCTATGGTTTGTGTTTAGTCCTGTATTCTTAATAGAGTTTTAAATGATGATAAAATGTTGGCCTTCCTGGTTTCTTCAGGCAACCCATTACACGCCCGAATACCGGACGGAAAGAAAGAAAACTTGTATGTGTTTGTTCTTGCATATGGAATAAGAAATGTGTTTTTATCTTTGTCTATTTGAGGGTTGTATTAAGTTATCTTTGTGTTGTATTTCTAAATTAGAATTAATTGCCTTATGTATAATTACTAATTTACTCTTGGTTCTTCTATCCTCCAGTGTTTCAAGGTTTAATGATTTAACTAATGGTGTCACTCTTGTCAGTTTTGAATATTCTCCAGTAATGAATCTGGCAGCTCTTTTTTGGATTTGTTCTAACTTATCAATATTATAGGTATATTATTTTCTGGAACATTTTATAAATTAATTACAAAGTCATTTCCTGCTCGTATGGAGATGTGATAGTTAATTGTTAAACTCGTTATCAAATTGCGAGTTCAGTTAAATTACCAACTTATTTTCAGGCTCTATTTTCATATGGATTAAATGAAATAAAGAAAACTTTAAAAACAAGTTTTTGACTATAAATTCTATATATACGAGACATAACTAAAAGGATGTTCATTATAATACGCAGGTTAAAACAATCCGAAAATTTTAAAAAATCTAGTAATGTCTACTACAACATGTTTAATATAATGCGCACCTTATTGCACAACAAGAATGTTTGTTAACTTTACACGCACCACGACAATCTATCTCTGAAACTAACATGATACGTAAAGATAAATAAAATAATTTTAAAATTCAACAATTCAAATACAGATAATTCGATCGATCTGAAATTTTGATACGTCATGTTTTATTATTGGTATGAGTCTACTTGCAAAATTTCAGATTGTTATCTTACGAGGAAGTTGGTTAAAATCTATCCGAAGATTTTTTCGGCAATCAAGCATGCAAGGGCTCAAACAGACACCACAAATTAATATAAAGGATTTAAAAACTACCAATGTAATAACATCGTCTTAATATTATTTTTTCCCCTTTAGTCTAGTATATGACAAATTCTGAAGAATAAATTAAATCATTATTTTTTATTCATGGAAATATGGCATTTAAAAGGCATACGCAACATAATTGTCTTTATCACGAATGAATGAAGAAAAAATAGCAATAATTTAATAAATATAACTTCTACAACTCAACGGAAAGAAACACTATTTTGTCAAATTTTAATTTTAATGAGTAAAAAAATTGTTAAAATTGACAAATTACAATAAAGGAAAGACACACCTTCTAAACTTACCACATATAATGAATTAACTATGAGAGGATAACAAAAACAAAACAATGTGTAAATTCTTGTTGTCTTTAAAAATAATGTTAGGGCAATTTAATTGTATTAATTGTACGCACTTTGTAAAAAATAACCTTTTATCACACTGTGCTCAATACAGTTTTGAATACCCTTTGCTTTGATAACATTTCAACTATAACTGACAAATAATTGTAATTTGATTTATTTTACTTAATATACGTATTAAATTTAATACATTCTTTTAGAGGTCTCCCAAACAAAAAGAAAATCTTGAGCTTTGGTTTATTGGCCAAACGCGAGTGAGTCACGGCACTCAAAAAAAGTTTTCTTACTGTTAAATTGTTTAACCACTTTAGTGTTCCGTTTCTCATTTAATCACTTTTTATTCTCTTTTAGCTTTATTGTGATTGTTAGTACAAAGATCAAAATTCACTTCTCACTACTTCAAAGTCTTTTCATCTTGACCTTGACCTTTACCTTGTTACACGTTCCACTAATATATATATATATATANATGTATCGAGAGAGAAAGAGAGATATATAGATAGATAGATAGATAGATCGATAGATAATTAGATAGACAGACATCCAGTCAGACAGACAGATAGATAGATATATAGATAGATAGATAAATAGATAGATAGATAGATAGATAATTAGATAAATAGATAGATAGATAGAAAGATAGATAGATAGATAGATAGATAGATAGATAGCTGGATAAATAGACATAGATAGATAGATAGATAGATAGATAGATAGATAGATAGATAGATAGATAGATAGATAGATAGATAGATAGATAGATAGATTTAGTTAGTTAGATAGATAGATAGATAGATAGATAGATAGATAGACAGCCATCCAGACAGACAGATAGATAGATAGATAGATATATAGATAGATAGATAGATAGATAGATAGATAGATAGATAGATAGATAGATAGATAATTAGATAGACAGACATCCAGACAGACAGACAAATATATAGATAGATAGCTGGATAAATAGACATAGATAGATAGATAGATATCCAGTTAGATAGATAGATAGATAGATAGATAGATAGATAGATAGATAGATACATATCCAGTTAGATAGATAGATAGATAGACAGCCATCCAGACAGACAGATAGATAGATACATAGATAGATAGATAGATAGATAGATAGATAGATAATTAGATAGACAGACATCCAGACAGACTGATAGATAGATAGATAAATAGATAGATAGATAGATAGATAGATAGATAGATAGATATATAGATAGATAGATAGATAGATAGATAATTAGATAGATATATATATATATATAGATAAATAGATGGATAGATAGATAGATAGATAGATAGATAGATAGATAGATAGATAGATAGATAGATAGATAGATAGATATATAGATAGATAGATAAAATGATATATAGATAGATAGCTGGATAAATAGACAGAGATAGATAGATATCTATTTAGATAGATATATAGATAGATAGACGGACAGACAGACAGATAGATAGATAGATATATAGAAAGATAGATAGATATTTAGATATATATATTGATCGCTAGATAGATAGATCGAAAGATAGATATATCGATAGAAAGATAGATCGCTAGATAGATATATCGCTAGATAGAAATATAGATATATAGATATATAGATAGATAGATAGATAGATTGAAATATAGATATATAGATATATAGACAGACAGACAGACAGATAGATAGATGGATGGGTGGGTGGGTGGATGGTTGGATGGATAGATGGATCGATCGATCGATCGATCTATCTATCTATCTATCTATCTATCTATCTATCTATCTATCTATCTATCTATCTATCTATCTATCTATCTGATCTTGTGAATACAAGAAATTGTGTCTAGCTGAAAGTTTGATTCAGCTAGTACTAGTAGGTTAGACCACGAGACTACTAAGTTAACGTAGTAGAAGTAGACCATTGCCGAGAAGACGTTCTGGTGTTGCGAGCAAGGGACAAAGTGGCCTTGCTCCACATTTGAGAACCATTGCTGACACGGTCATTGCTGTTACCAAACCCCAGCTGTCACTCAGCGCACACAGCAAACGCTGACCGAGCAGGAGATAAGGAGAGAACTACACTAATGCCTGATTGACCAGAGCATGAAAGTCTAGTCGGTGTCTGACCACGCCAATCCCATGAGGGGAGTTGTGACATAATTACTAGATAATTGTATAATTTTTGTTCAAGTATAGACCTTTGAGTTCTTATGTTTATTTCTTAATGTATTCCTGTATAAATATTTATCCGAAGATTGTTTCGGCAATCAAGCATGCAAGGGCTCAAACAGACACCACAAGTTAATATAAAGAATTTAAAAACTACAATTGTAAAAACATCGTCTTAATATAATAACTATTTGTTCCCCTTTAGTCTAGTATATGTCACAATCTGAAGACTAAATTAAATCATTGTTTTTTATTCATGGAAATATGGCATTTAAAAGGCATACGCAACATAATTGTCTTTATCAAGAATGAATATTAAATTATTGCTATTTTTTCTTCAAATATAACTTCTACAACTCAACGGAAAGAAACACCATTTTGTCAAATTTTAATTTTAATGATTAAAAAATTTGTTAAAATTGACAAATAGCAGTAAAGGAAAGAAACACCCTAAATATATATATATGTATTTTTTCAGCTTATAATATAACGAGCACAATTCCCATGACATATTACAGGGTGAGCACACAAAAATAACTATGTTTAATTTTTTGAGTCTCAAATTCCCCTTAAAAAATGTATAGATGAGAAGATCTATAAGCGCATCATTAAATTTGTATAGCAATAAAAAATAAAAAAAAACTTCACCATAAAAGTCATGACATGTGTGTGAAGACATTAAAACTTACAATAAATTTAATAACATGCATTACAGATCATTTTTTAGTACTTCTTTAATAACGCATGACTTTCTTTATATACTCTACCAGAATAACAAAGGTCCACAACAGTTTCAAAACTATAATTGGAAAGGCTAATTATCTTTTCACATGGATCATACAAAGAAAACAATTTCTTTCCATTTGATTCATTGTGTTTTAAGAAAAAGCTCTCTATAAATACCCATTCCATTTTATATTCTAATCATGACATTGGTTCAAGACGAAAAGGATACTTTTTTTAGCCAGATAATATTTGCGAATATTGAGGCTTGGGGAGGGTGGAAAAATGGTTTATTTATTTTAAAGACACACTATCCTTAAGAACAATGTTGTTTTTTAAGAAATAGGTGAGAGATTGATCTTCTTAAAATTGTATGTCATTCATTATGGATTTCAGCTCAATTTTTCTCATAGTAACAATTCATTAATTTGGCACATGATGAATCAACTACGATAAACGGATAGCTTTTCCTTATATGTATGTCTAGGCTATTTTTTTTTTTTTTGTGTGCAATTTATTTTGTGTAAAGGTCTTAATATAAAACATTTTACTATGTAGAGATTTTATTTAAATTTCAAAATGTTTAAAAAACAACTTTTTATTTCACGACCGTTTAAAGAGTTTAAATGAAAACTGCCATTTAGTGAACGACATGATCTGTCTTTGACATCAGTCTTTATACGAATCTTTATTCCCGTTGTGAATTAATTTTTTTTAAAATTCAAATAATCGCTGCAAGATGCTATTCAACAACTTTCCAAAGTTTCATGCTTCTACCTACACGCAAAGTTGGAGGATTCAGCGTGCGTAAATTTTTAATATAAGAAAATGCTTGTTTGAGCAACCGGCCCCCATTATTTGATAATTTAATATTGTTTTCACCCGTTACCATCGTGGAAGTGTACTGAACAACTTCCTAAATTTTCATTTTTTGACCTACACGGGAAATAGGAGAATTGGTGATTTTCAGTTTTTATAAAGCTCACATAAGGAAAAAAACTTTATTTGGGCCCACAGGACCTGTGTAGTCTGCACAGACGCTCCTTCTACACAGAAAATTATTGCATATTACGCTTATCTTTGTTTTGTGTCTTGTCCTTCATTCTTAATAGAGTTTTAAATGTTTATGTGATTTAAGTATTGTAGATGTAAAACCTACATACTGATAAAAATAAATAACTTAATTAATGGTTTATGTGTAAGTCTCTTTTATATATGATAATTAAATTTGATAATGTTCATTACATTGAAAACAAGCCAACTTATAAACGAAAAGTGATGCACCTTTGGTACTGTATTTAATACAATTAGAAATAAAAAATAAAACTTTAACAAAAATTAACTCATTTTCTAATCAATATTGAAAGTGCTAGTATCAGTCATATACAACACATTAACATAATCATTATGATGCTTCATTATTTCCTCTTTTGCTGTCACAAAGTCGTTTTCAATAAATTCATCTTCCTCAATCAAAGTTATATATTCATTGTTCTCTAATATGATTTCATCAATTACAGTTATATAATCATCGTCCCAATTTATTAACCTTCGTAGTCTGTGATACTTATGGTAGTCTACAGTTGAAGTTTCGGCCATCTCATCATATTGGTTGGTTCTTACGTTCAATGTAGTATCATTATCAGTAACCATCTATAATATCATACTGACTTCTGCCAGCAATGGCTTGGTTGCCGGCATTATTTATTAGGTTGCTGTTACTTTCATAACTTAATTCAATTTCCTCATAAGTAATAGATTCATATAAATCAGATGATGATTTACTTGGAGATTCTGTCTTGTTACAAGGAACTGTGAAGGAAAATTAATGAAATTTTAAAAAATCAGATATACATTTTATGCTTAAATTTTTATAAGAAAATTGCGTACACATATCTCAATTACAATAATCTAATAATAATAACTTTATAAAAATGTTTATACATTTGTTATGTGTCCTGAGCTATTATGTTCATGTTTGTATCTGCTCATTTATCTGCACTTTAATTTTATGTTAATTATTTAATATTAGCGAAATTTGAACTTTCTATACATGAGTTACATTAATTTTTAAAATTTGTATTACAATTTTAACACATATTATTATTGTTATATTTTTAACAGGGGTAAATACATATTTCCCTGTAGTTAGGTAAGGTAGAAATCTAAACAAAGAAGACGAAAATTGTATTTTCAAAAATTTACCTTTCATGTTCAGCCTATAAAAATGTCCGACAAAAACAATGATGCAAATTATTATCACAGCTCCAATACAAGTTCCTATATACATAAGACTTGACTGGAGGATACTTTTACTGGTCAATTCATGTGTAGAATCAGTTTCTAGATTTTCTGTAAATTATTAATTAATTGTTGAATATAAATTTAAACAATAATCACAAAACAAAGTTTTCTATACATTTTCAATGCATTCCAATGTGTGTGAGAGTGTGTATTTGTTATTTTTTAAAGCTATGCCTATCTTGTCTTTGTCATTTATCAAATTTGGATGCACCATTATTAACCAAATGGGCATGCAATGTATAGATAAGACAGCATCAGACTTTTGAACTAATGAAAGTTTTAGACAATCGTTGGACTTTTTGTTTGGCACGTTTTGTAAACAAATATTAAACGATTATGTTTTTTGAAATTTTTTTAGAACTATAATAAAGTCATCCATATATGCAGTGTTTATCAGATATAACTTTATTTGTCATAAATAAAAGTTCCAAAACTTTTTTCAATTCCTGGTTGTTGTCTATATTTTTTATTTATACATGTTGTACCCATTGCAGTAAAAGTGATAAATGTTAGAAAACAAAAACAGTATCTATTTTATGTTCTTTTATAATAATATTTAATTGACATTCTTTTCTCTTTGCTTATTTAAAATATTGAAGTGCTATAAGACACTATTAGACATTAAAGAGGATTGCTCAGAATATTAAGTCAGGTTTTGAATGAGTCATAAATCATAATATAGACGAGGCAATCATTCAAGTTAAAAAATGTATAAATTGTAAACATATTTCAATCAAAACCATTTGTCATTTAAGTCTGAAGGTATTCTTTGGGGAAAAATTACTTTGTGTGTCTCAAGCCATAAATATGTTTTAATGCTCTAAATTTTCAAATTAACGACAACAAGTTTAATTGGATAAAAAAATAGAAAAATATGTCATTATATTAAAATATTATTTCAACCATATATATATTATAGCAATTATAAAATTAATTAAGTAAGGTACCTTGATAAGGATATTGAAGACGTTCCATGAAAAGAAAGGTATTTTTTTTTTAAAATTAAATTTAAAAAAGTGAGAAGATTTGCATTTTAAAATTTACCTCTCTGAATTGAGAAACTGTAATTTAGCGTTGGAATTATTCCATTGTCAATAACAAACACATAATTGGCCGAATATATGACATCTTCTATTTCAAAATTCAGATTCAGTATTCCGTAAGGTGATATCTTACTTTCATAAGATATGTTATACCCTAAAGAAAACACTTGTTCAGCACTGACATTATCAAAGTTTACCAGTAGTGATTCGTTTCTAAACACTGAATATCTCCTTGGTTTGGGATAGCCATGTATGTATAAAATAATATGTACGGTTCTGTTAGGCTTTGAATTTATCCAAAGTGTTTGGTTTGTAGGTGTTTCCGTCAAGTGAAATGGACCTGTAAAGACAAATGTAGTATTTAAAAAAAAACAAAAACAAAACAAAACATTCAATTGTAAAAATGGAGCTATTGACAAAAATGATCATTAATTTTAAAATATGTTTTTAAGGTGATAAAGATAAATGGTACCAAATATTAGCAGTTTAATAATTACCAAAATATAATGATGTAAAAAGAGTGTTTTAAATCCAAAGGAAAAAAGAGTTGGTTATAAAAAATATAATATCTCTCTCTCTCTCTCTCTCTCTCTCTCTCTATATATATATTTCTCTACATGGTCCGACAATGCCGGACAAGAAGCCGTCTGACCTCTGACCCCACCGACCAATCAGATTGCAAGAAAAGGTTGTAAATATTCAAAATTTCGTTGAATTGAAGTGAATTACTGTGTTCTTTCAGAACAACAAAATAAGATGTAATTCGTAGTGAAATGGTTAAAACAAGCGGATGTCCCCAGCTAAGTCATTACTATTTCAATTTTTGAATTTTTAACTTTCCAAATAACTTCGTGCTCTCCATTGTGCTCAGTGACAGAAAAGTAGTCATAACCTCTCCTTAACAATTACTATCATAAAATGAATACTTTAGGCGCCCTCCCTCTCTCTACAGGCATGCGCAACTGTGTGTACTCGTAGTAATGTGTAGTTCATCGCTCCTATTTTCTCAGTCGCTTTTATATCTCTTACAGTCAGCTGAGCCACATTGCATATTCATTGTTCTCTTCGATTTTGGAGGTCGCAGATTCAATCCCCAGCTAACACATTACCTTTTTAAATTTTTATAAATGTTTGTGTTTGTGCCCGTTCATTTCCCACAATCTTTTCGATCACCATAACAAGCACAAAATGAGTGGAAATAAGCTTGATGAATGACCTTTGTCAGGTTATGCCAATTAGTTTATGTTTGGCACGCTAGGATAGTGCAGGATGGGGGGTGAACAGTGACTAAGCACAGTGCATATGTTTCCAGATCAACAATGCGTCGCAGTTATCCCCGCATCCGAGTTGGCCCCCCACCTTTTCTTTGCACTATCTATGATCAAATCTGCGGCGTATGCTACGCCGCGGTCATCTAGTATTTCATAATATTTAGAATGTGATTTTTCTAGGTCTGTGGAAATTAATGATACAATTATTTTTTAATGATTAATCGACGCATCAATTACAAATTATTGGAATTCAAAAACTAAACAAATAAAAAATAGTGACCGATCAATAATAAATTTTCTTACGATTACACGAACAATTTGGTTTAAACTATTTACTACGGGAATGTTGATAAAGTTTTCCCACCATGGTTCTTTATTGTCGCTTAATTATTAAACCCAATAAAAAGACTATTTTTAATTAAGCTAACTCTGACTCAGAGACAGAAAATAACCAAAGCTCTTCTGATGAATTACTGCATTTCAAACATTACATGTACCCATTAACCCGCTATGATGGTGGAAACCGATATACGATAATGCCATTCCTCGCTAAGAACGTTTTATGCATAAATTCATTCATTTATTCAGCTTGAAGGTTATATTGTCAACTAGAACGGGTCGTCACTTGCACCAAATAATGTCAACAACACACTTGTCTTTTTGTGTAATTGGTTAAAAGATTACATTTAAAGGACTCATTCAAATATTTTTAGATTTTCAACAAGAACATTGAATAAGAGTTACTTATGACATCATAAATTTTAATTTTTGGCTTTAAACTTATTTAGCTATTAATTTATCAATAATTTTTCAAAAGTTAATAATTAAATTTAAATTAATCGCTAATAGCCCTAGTGTTCAATCCATCACCTCACAGATTTAGAACCATTATACATTTTACAACCGTTGAGAGTAAGGGTAGGTCCATCAACGCAACAGGGATGCTGTACTTGAGATAAACAAAGATCCATGATTGACCATGGAAAATTTTATAGAATTAGTAATAGGTTAGCACGTGGAACTTGGCCGAACGTTCTCGAAGTCATGAATGTGGGCGCGTGCTAAACAGTTGGTACATGCTAGCTGACCAATCAAATGAGAACGGTCCGCTTACCCACGCGTGGCCAAGGGTCCTTAAATACTGGACCCAAACCTTTCAGCAGTCTCTCTCTCTCTCTCTCTCTCTCTCTCTCTCTCAGAAGATTCACAGTGCACCAGGTCTGAGGTGTCGACTGGTTAATAGAGTTTAAGCCTAGCTGAGAAGTTTGTTTTCAGCTAGTCAGTAGGAGTTGTAGTTAGTAGGAGTTAGTAGTAGTTGAAGTAAAGTTGGATTAGTTAGTAGGAGTGGAAGTACTAGTAAAGTAAGGACTGCTAGTAAAGTTAAGTTGTAGTTATGTCGAAGTAAAATACAGTATAGTAAAATTGTTAGAAAGCCAGTAGGTAGACGAGAAACCACTAGGCTACAATCCCAGGCAGGAGACATGCTGAGATCTGGAGTGAGGCAGGAACACGGTGGTCTTGCCTCACATGTGGGAACCCTTGGTGATGGTGACCGTTAGCCGGGCCGTAAATCGAAGCCGCATAATTGACCGAGGAGGAGATAAGATAAAAGAGAGCTACGATACGCCTTATTGACCAGAGCATAGAAGTCCAGCCAGTCTCCATTAGCCACGCCCATTCCATGAGGGAAGTTGGGGCATAATAACTAGATTTTTGAATTGTTTTGTTCATATATAGACCTTTGAGTATCGCATGTTAATTTCTTAAATATTCCTGTATATATATACGAGCAAAATACCCGTGTTACGCTACGGGGTAGGCACAGTAAGAATAACTTTATTTGGTTTTGGGTCTCAAATTCTCCTAAAAAATGAATGTAAACGCATCTGGAAGTTAGGGTAGTGATAAATCAAACACCTTCTTAATAAAAACAACGATATGTGTGTCGAGAAAAATAAAAATATTATTAATTTAAATATTACCCATCAATTTTGGTATTTCTGCTTTAACATAGCATCATCATTATCATTCGGGGCTCTACAGCCCATGTAGGGGCCTGGCTTGCTCCACCACATCCTTCCAGCTACAGCCCATGTAGGGCCCTTGCCTGCTCAACCACATCCTTCCTTTCAGATCGATCGATGGCTTTCTTTCACCATGCTCGAACCCCTTTAATAACGCATGCTATACACTCTACCAGAATAACAAATTATGTCTTTAACAGTTACAAAAATCTAATGGGCAAGGCTCACTTTCTTTTCCCGAGAATCAAAACATGAAAACAATATCTTTCCACATGATTCCTTTTGGTTCTTAGGAATAGCTCGCTAAAGACCCATTTCAAGACGAATAGGATATTTTTAGCCAGATAATATTTGTGAATATTTTGTCTTGGGGAGAGTGGAAAGCATGGTTTATTTGTTTTAAAGGCACATGTTCCTTTAACTTCAAAAACACATAAGAACAATTCTGCTTTTTAAGAAAATGGTGAGAAATTGATCTCCTTATAAATTTTATGTCCATCGTTATGTATTTCTACACATTTTTTGTAATAGTAACAATTCACTTTATATCAATCTTTATTCCCCTTGTATAATATTCATCTAATAAACTCAAAACAGCTTGGCACAAAATGAGTTGCTGCCAGTGTGTTTTTTCGACATAACACGCACTTTCTTATGCTAGATCCTATTTATAAGTCGTAATACCCGTGATACTTCTTTACACTTGATATATTTACACCTTAAAGAACAGTTTTTACCCGTAGCGTATGTCATGCAACCACATTGTTAGATTAAATGTACCCATTTTTAAAAAAAATATGTTTTTCATCATTCGTTAGGTCTTAGAGTAAAATACATGTTTTAAGATTACTTTTTTCATGGGAAAAGCTCTCCATAACATTCTTTCTATTTCTAGGCTAAGCATGACCTTAGTCAAATAAATAGGATATTATTTAATGCGCCAGATATTAATTATGTGAATATTGATGCTAAATTAAGGTATGTATGAGTTAATTTGTTTTAAAGAAACACCTTAAGTTGCAAGGTTTGAGCTGAAAATGTGCCCTGCTGGTTTACTTTAGTTGTGCAAAAAGTATTTTCTATTTGGTGGTTGGACACTTCGACCCCTGACGGTTCGACCCTGGTAGTTCGACCACAGGACGTTTCATCCCCAGGTCGTTTCGACTCCGGTCGGTTCGACCACGGACGGTTCGACCCCAGTCGATTCGACCCCGGGCGATTCGAACCTGGACAGTTCCACCATGGGCGTTTCGACCCTTTCGTTACTAAACAGAGATTTTTTTTTCATTTATAATGTTTTATTTTATTACTATTATTATTTTTAATTAATTTTTGGTATATTATGAATTAGAAATTAAAAACAGAATTTCAACTCCTATCCCAAACACACTTAAAAAAGACCTAAGTTAAAATGGGTTTTAAAGATGTATATATTTAAGTGGCTCAAAGATTTTCACTGGGATAACAAAAATAAATGATTTTTTTAAAATGTCGATAACCTAAACAATGCACCTCGCAGGCGTTGGAACCATTACAAACGTGCGCCCTTCAATTTACTTTTTGTTTTCCTTAACTCGTGATGACCTCACTCGCAGAAATACTGATTTTAATAAGACGTACAAAGTTGTCAGTATTTTTAAACATGTTACAAAGGCTGACTCAGTGACCACCACATCATGCCGTGTGCCGTGTGCTGGTGAAGGTTAAGGGAAAGGTAGATAAAGTGAGGTGGGGGTGCAGTGAGTATGAAGCACCTTTAGAAAGGACGATATGATCACATTGCTTTTTATTGCCCGATTACATCGGATTGAGTTTGGGGTGGATTTAGATATGTTTTGAATCATGCAATTATCACAATCATGAATGTACGATGAATGCTGACTGTTTATACGTGTACGTATTTTTTCCTAAATATTGCATTATTCTAGCAATAAGTATTTTTTAACGTAAGCTTTTTCATTCATCTACCAATTAATCAACAACATCCATACCTTTACAGTTTATGCATGACGTTTATTTCGGACACATTCGTTTTATTTTTATTGAGCTGTTTAATACTTATGTGATGGGGATGCGTAGGGTTGGGGAGATTTTGAATATTGTCTATTTGTTAAAAAAAAAAACTCGGTGAATCGCAATGTTTGGCCTTAAAATTTTACACTGCTGGTTTTCTTAATATTTGCAAAAAGGATATTATCAATGGCTAAGAAATAGTGCCACTCAGGGCTCGTTAATATGATAAATTCATGACCTAAGAAATGAAAAGCACCCTTCAAATAGTTCACAAAGTTGCCCCTCTTTATAAAAATTACAATTCCGCTATTTAACCCCACTCTTACAACGCTGTATAAAAGCTTAAATACGTACCATTTTATTATTTAAAATCTTTGAGCGTTTACTTTCAATACGAATTTCCTTAATGTTAGTTTATAATTAAATCGATCCAAAACACTTACTTGTATTAAGTAAGCACCTAAGAGAAATACATCTTCCTCCTATCAAATATTTGCAATCGTTTTTATGATAAATCACTTCTTAAATGCATCAAAAGCGAATCCGTGTTAATTTTTCTATTAAGAAATTTCATTTTCTGTTTTTTTGACTTCTTATAAGCCCTTATAAAATTTGCCTCCATCCGATTATATACGTAGATGTATAAAAGCTTATATTCAAATATAAAATTGATATTTCGTCTGCAATTAAATAATTACTTCACATTTATATCTATAGTCGTTTAACAGCGACTAAGAGAAATTAGTTCGACCCATCTTCCTGTGATTTTATTATTGTAAAATACAATTTAAAATTTTAGAAAGGTTACATTTTCTTTAAAAATAAATATGCGCCAATTAGCCTCAATCTTACTCAATTACATATCATAACTATAAATAATGCAATTTCAATAGCGACTATAAGTTCTTTTCACTGTTTATTTTCATTGTGGTAATTCATGCGAGTAATCGTCCAACTAATGCGCAAGGGCTCATTTCTTCTAAAATGAAACATAAAGTAAAACCATCTCTGAAAAAAAAATGATTGGAGATTGATCTTCTCATTAACAGTTTTTTAAGTTACATTCAATGACTTTGCGTTATCTTTTAATCAAGCACCCACGAAGAANNNNGGCGCGCAAAACCACACGCTCTGTTAATCTCAAAACCAAAATCATTATGATTTTACGTCTATATTTTCAATTTTTAAAAAGTAATCCAGAGTTGCGGGTCATAGGGGATTCAGACACACTGACGGACGGAAATGCGCCTTAGCGCATTATATAATATATATATATATATATATATATATATATAATATCTATTAAACATTTTCTCTGTGCTGTTATACAGAGGTGTTAGTTGTTACTTATATGTATTACCCTAGACAATTAGTATTTAAACATTAGATTAGTATTTAACATTTGAGGGCTCAGCCTTTAGTGATAACTCCATATGTAACATTGGCGTTCGTCGCCGTAATTTAACACTTATCGTTACATTTTACTTAATGTTCATATTTCACACAACTTTACAACCAAAAAGTTTAATTATGTTTAGAAATATACTTTAGATATGTCATGATCATGTCACGTGTATAAAAATAATATCATTGACTAAGTGGTGAAGCTGAATGCGTATTGGTCTCTTTGATGGCAGGGATCTGTTCCCATAGCTAAGGTTGTCCCTGTATTCATCTAGATAAGAAAGTTTAGCATGGTGATCGATGTCAATAGTTATGAATGTTGTGTGTACAATTTTAAAATAAAGCTTGCTTAATGTTTGGACATCAATGTTTCAATGTCTTATAGTTTTTTAAATATGTGTCATCAAGTTTTTGTATCTAACAAGTATGTTCAAGAATCATTATTTGCAGCAAAAACTGTAAATGTACTTAACATTACATATTCCCAAATTATACGGTGATCGGAGGAATAAAATAATATTTACAGGCTTATAAAAGAAAAATATAACATTTAAAGCTCCCCCCAGGCCTAATATGTAAAATATTTTAAATATATAGCACATGTTTAAACAGGCTTTTGCATTTAAAATATCTGAAATTCTTTTTAATAAGAGCGTCTACAGTCTACAGATTTATGAAATTGAGTTTTATTCAGCTGTGGCTGCAATATACGCATGCTATCATAAAATTTGTTTCAATCTCTTTGATGGAATCACCTTGTTGACTTTGCAACAACAACATTTTCCGACTGGAAAGCAACTTAAAAGACATAATGGGTAATTTATTACTATTGTTAGTTATTAGCAATGTTTAACTATTACTATTTTCAAAAAGTGTTTATATGAGATAATTAACTTACATTCTTTGAAAATAGAGATTGTCTTGGTGGTATAATCATTTTCTATTTCAGCTATACACTGGAACACATTAGAGCTAAGACATGACATATTGTAGGTAATTTTGACACTTGAATCCCTGGTTGCAATCAGTAATGACTGGCCATTTAGTAACTTCAGTAAAGGAGATGGATTTCCTTCGATTTCACAATATAGATGAGGATTGGAATCTTGATTTATTATGAATGATGTGCCTGATAATGTATTTAATACACCTTCAACTGTAAATGTTTATACTCTTCCTGGAACTAAAAAATATTATTACATAATATAATATTTTTATTAGCATTTAGAAATTAGAAAAAAAAAATAATTTAATAAAATAAATTTAAAAAGGAAACATTTAAAACAAATTATTTGCACACAAATATTTTGAAAAATAATTAATAGAAGGAAGAAAAAAATACTTAAGTAAACTTTTTATAAAGTCAAAGTGACAGCAATACAAAATTATCGTATAACTAAAACCACTTTTAGAACAAGTGTTATACTTTTAGAAAATGGTTTTGTTTGAATAATATATATTATCTAAAAGCACAACTTTTAATAAATATTTGCTTTTACTCCACGCGGACCACAAGTAGGGCATGGGACGTATCCACACCCCGATATCAACAAGTCATTTAGGGTCTGGTAACCAAGGTGACCGTTTTGTCTCCCTCACTAGCGTCTAGTGGGTGGTACTTTTTAGGGCCAGGAGAGCCAGTACGGGTTTGCAAAAGTTATCGCGAAGAACTTAGCAAACATCAGGTCTGAGGAAATCTTCATCTGGGTAACACACTTAAGTTGGTCACATTGATTATCCCCGACTAGCAATTTTCCTTAGTCGATAATACTCACATTGGCGCCTAGTTGGTAGCGCATCCAATTAGGGAAAATCCTACCCGACTTGTGAGGTCATTTTTCATTGGGAGGTCCTTTAACCATGTTATTGTATGCTTAGCAAATTAGGTTCCCTTAGGTCAGGGGAGAGTTTCCTGGGGAGACATTTGAAGATCCTTATCACCAGGGCTGCTAACTTCTTCCCCATTTATGATATAACTTAACTTACACAATACAGATATAAAGAAGAATATCTTTTCACTTTTCCATCCCCAATCATTGATAGCCTGACAATATAAACCTGAAAAATAAATGTTAATAAAACTAAAAATACTGTTTATCAGTCTGAAGTTTTATACACATATTTAATAAATTTACACAATACACTTTGTTAGCCTCCCCCTTACTCCTCCTTGGGAATTCTACAATATATATATATATATATATATACATGTGTGTTTGTATACAGAGATATTTAGTAATAGTTTTGGGCCATAAAGCCAAAAAAATTCTTAAAAATGATAATTCTAAAATAATTGTAATTAAAAATGTCTATTTCATCCATATCTCCTTGCTCTAAACCGTCTAATTCTTTCTGCGTATATCTATTTTATTTAATATACCACGTTTTTTTCTGTTAGCATGCGCTACAGCACTATTATTTTATTACGGCATTTAAAAATCTATGCACGAAGTTTTTGTGTGTAAAACTTAATTGACTTATTTAAAACTTTAATAAATAGAAGTAAATTAAAGTACAAACTTAAAACTCCTGATTTATGCATTACTTATACAAGTATTGTAAAAATTGTGAACATCATTTTCACTAAATAATTTAACTTTTTTGGTATATAGCATTTCGCTTTATTTTAAGAAAAATAATATACCAAAGTGTTTATGTTATTTATATAGAATTCCCAGGTATATAATTAAATGTTTTATAACCATGAAAACAATGGTGGTGGCCAAGCCTTATACCCTCAAAGATAAATTTTGCTAGGCAACTCATAAGTCAGCTATTTTCTTTCTTTACATGTATAAGAATCATAATATTTGCTTCCTTGTGGTGCAACTGCAAACAGTTTAAAATAAGATTAACTATAATAATATATTTAAAACAAACTATTTCACTAAATTTCACTTATATTAATGTTCATTCATGTACTCCGTTGTTTTATGTATATATAATAAAAAAGCTTCAATAGTAGGAAATGAAACAAACACATTTAAATTTAATTATATAGATAATAATTATTTTATGGAAGTTGTTTCTAAACTTACTAGACTGCTTTCTTTCGACCATAAATGTAATGGTATCAGGAAAAGTTTCATCTTGCACTTGTTCCTTGCTATTAAACCAATGAATAGAAACATTCATCTTATGACTTCTTTCTTCTAGACAAGTACATGACACATTTTTTCCTTCCTCCGATTCTTTTGCACAGTGTGCTATTGACACTTTGGGACATTCTTTAAAAAATACAAAAAAAAAAAAAAAATCCTAAATACATTATAATTTCTGACAAATGTTATCATTGTTAAGAATTTATTTGTATGATTATTATGATTTTTTGTTTTGTAACTCTTTTGAAAATCAAATATATTTTGAAACTGAATAATTCTGGATGCAATATTTGGTTTAATTGCTTTCTTTAAAAAAAATAATTAATATTTATATTTTAGTGCCAAGAGTAAAAGTTAATTAGCACACATTATGAATATTACCCGGTACTTAAATATTTACATGCAACTTATATAACTTAAAATTACTAACTATTTTGGTTAAAAATATTTTTATGTTTTATTTCCAAAACTTAAAGTCTGTCTAAAAAATAACTTTATAAATAATATATTATTATCAGAAATACTGCCATGAAATTATTATTTTTTAAAATATTTTAAAATTGCATTTTAAAAAAGCAGTTATGTGAAAATATAGCATGCACCACATTTTGGCAGTAACGTAGCGATTGCCCTAATCATCTTATCTGTTACAGACACTTCTTCTATACAGAATCTGAGTACAGAAGATTATTGCGTCTAGCTTATAATTTGCAAATTTGATTGATACAAAACATTTTCATTTTAGAAAATAATATATGACCTATCAGAGACTATCACTATTTAGGTAATTTTTTTCTTAATAAATTTTCATTTCAAATGAAAATTTTAAAATGAAAAACATAATAATAACTTAATGTAATATTAACCTAGTTTAATCGTTTTTGTGATAAAGCTTCCAAACATTATGTCACTATCAGCATCTGTGACATTAGGAAAAGCTGTCACATTCATGTTGTATTCTCCTGGCTTCAAAATTCCACTTGGTACAAATAAAGTACAGCTGCTTTTTAAAGTGTCCAACATTTCTTGTTTTGCCATAGTTTTGTAATAAAAATTATCCATCATGTTAATAGCATCCTGTCAGTTTGAAATATTATTAACAAGATATATAAACATTTATTTGTGATAAATTGTAAATATTTGTAATGAAAAATGAGTATTATAAAGCTGATGTCTTGTGAAAATATATTTTGTGACATTAGTAAAAATAAAGAAGGAAACAGAGAGGTGTATATTGTAATTTCCTCAGACAAAATCTATTTCCTATTTTAAAAAAAAATTAAATCTATAACAGTTTCTTTTAAATATTTAGGACACAACAATAGCTTTGAATCTGACTTGATCTAAAACTAAATACTCTTTTTGTGTACTAAACGATACATCAAATAATAAATTGCCCAAACACTTTTGTTAAAAGATATTTTCTTTTGCACTACTGCCCTACAGGAATTTAAATACATTTAATAGATAAAACATGTAATGTATCAGAGGTGGGATATTCAAACAGAAGTATTAATGTGATTGACAACAAAGTATTATTTTTTAAAATATATATAATTTAGGCTAATTTTTAATAAAACACTCTGATATAAAGTTAAGATTCGGTTATTTTAGAATACTCCTAAGAGGCCAACTGTCACAACTAATCTTTATTTGGTTTAGATAAGAGTATGATAAGATTATTCAACACTGTTTTAAAATGTATTATCTGCTTACCTTGTTTAAATAAAAGACGAAATAGCATTTCGTTGGCTGTTGAAATGACTTAACAGAGCATTTAACAAATAATCCATTCTTTAAAATTCTAAGTTGACACGTCAGGTTTTGTAATTTTACTGAGGATAATGACAATGAACATAAAAACTATTTGTTTAAAAGAATAAAAAAATCATTTATTCAATTCAATTTCTCTAAAATTAAAAGTGAAATAAACAGGTATTATAATGATATTTGATTTGCTTCCATCCATCTAACCACCCACCCATCCATCTATACATTGATTCATTCATCCACCCAGCCACCTATAATCCGTCAACCCTCCAGCCCTCCTTACCTACCTATTAACATACCAAACTAATTACCCGCGAACATGTATTCAGATTGTGGAAGCTTTTCGGAGTGTAGCGGGAATATAATAACCTCATATACATGCATGCTTTTCATCATGTCTTTGCCTAGCTATGATTAAGCATGAATATTAAAAGTGGTGTAGAAAGTGTGTGTTTTTTATTTTTTTATTTTTTAAATTTAAATTGTGTTTTTAATAATGCGATACCTTTTTACTTGAAAAGGTAAAATAACTTTAGAATTATGCAAAGGGAGTGTCTGTTGATGGTTGAGTTGCATTAGCAAGTCCCTGCGGCTGCGGTTATAGGTAGTCATTTATTTCATCCAATGGGATTTAAGCTACAGATAATAGCTACTTTTATAACCTTTTAAAATTCACTAAGTGCACCGAACTTCCTTGTCCTCAAGGGTGAGAGTGGGATTAGTGAACTTACTGTTGAGGAACAGGCCGTGGTTCGATTTTCGGTTGAGTCTTTTGATGATTTTCTTACAAAAATTGTTTTAATGGTATATAATTTTTAATTATGATGTTAGTTTGAGTGTTTAGAATATGTTAAACTTGGGACTTATACTAATGAAATCAATTTAGCATTCTTATAATAATAATTATAAATAAATTAGATCTTTTAGTTTTAGGGTCAGGGTTACGGTTAGTTGTCTATTTTTACATTAAAATACGGAAACAAATATACAATATAGGGACTTAAACTAATTAAATCAATTTAATATTCTTATAATTACAATTAAATTGGAGATTTAGTTTTACGGTCAGGGTTAGGTTTTGTTGCCTATTTTATACACTAAATCATTACATCAAACTCTGAATATCACCTAGTAGTAAATTTTTTAACAATTAATAATAGTTTACTACAGTGAGCTCGCGCTACTTCGCGGTTCGATTATCGCGGATTTAGGACTTCGCGGAATTTTTTCATTACATATGTATATATCATAAAAGAAATATATTGCGGATTTTCCGGAAATTTCGAAAATAGCCGCGATATATGCTACTATGCCTTCGGAAGAAATTTAAGAAGTGTCCCAGAAAGAAGTTGAAGAGGTGTCCCAGGAAAAGACACATCCGTCTGAAGAGACGTAAAATACTATCATTGATTGTACAGTAGAAGACATCACCAGCTTCATCATCATCCTTTCTACTGTGCAGAAAATTAATCGCCATCATCATTCAAATCTTTCGTTTTTCTTCAACTTCATTCGTGATGATTACAGTAACAATCTTTAATTTTTTATACTTAAATATTCTAACATTTTAATATGCGTGCCTGTTCTAGTTTAGGGTTCTGTAGCACATGCATTAAGTGTTATGTACATTTAAGGGTGGTATATTAACAGTGCTACGTATAGGGAGGGATTTTAAAAGTCTGAATATATTTTTAAAATAAATACGTAAATATTGTATCCCTACTTCGTGGATTTTCAGCTATCGCGGCCGGGTTTGGAATCTATCTACTGCGATAAACGAGGGTTCACTGTACTGAAAACCAGAAATGTCTACTGGTATTTGAGTACCAATAGTTCTCTCAGAAGCTGTTGGTAGTCAATAGCCGAAAGCCTTATGCAAAAGCAACAAAAAGAAGTTATTAAAATGTATATGGATGGGTAAAAAACACGAATCATTAATATGTGATAGAAAAGTTAGAAATAGTTTAAACAAGGTCGAGTTTTTTTATGCCTCTTTAGCATTGTTTTTTTTTTTTGTTCATTAAAAGTTTCACTTTGCCCAAAGAATATGTGCCACCTAGTGCCGATAATCTCACCACTCTCACTCTCATATGTTATGTTTATTTTAATTAATTCCATCCAATTCGTAAGCTTATTTTAACTTTTCATTTGTAGGATTCGAATAAGCCATCAACACATTTAATTTTAATTACTAAACAACATTAAATTATTTAAATTTATTGAAAATTCAAAATTGTTTTACTAATTTTTTTTGTCAACGTCATATAAATAGATATGTAGCTTAGAACAAGGCTGTTCTATCTTTGCAATAACGAAACAATAGTTTTCCGAATAGTAAGTGTTTGGTTTAATGTGTATAGAATTACATTCATACAGAAAAGAAAATTAAGAGTTACAGAATTAAAGCAAGAAGTACTCTGTTACTGTTAGAAAACAAAATGAGGGGTGAGACTGAAAACAGGCTTTTCAACGGACAAATAATACACAAATAAACCATATATAAAAAATAAAAACTTAGCTGCGGTGAAATCCAAAGATTTCACCATCATTGACTCTTTGGATTTCTTCGCAGCTAAGTTTTTATTTTTGATATTCGGTTTATTTGGGTATTGTATGTCCGTTGAAAAGGGCTTTTTGCCGAAACGTTCGCTGTTTTGTTACATCTTTGTCAGGCTAACCCTTACCATGTTTACGTCTTTTCCATTGACTCTGTTACTGTTAATCTTGAAAAAGATCCATTATCCATTGTTTATTTTGTGTGATTGCATGATTAGATGAACTATTCTACATATTTTATTTGCTATATTTTAATTATAAAATATAAATATTCGAAAATAGAATGTAATTATTTTCATAAGTAAATTCTATCAGGGTTTGTCTATTTTAAAGATGTCATTTGCTTACATTATATTTGATATGTATTTGACCTAAGCGCGTCAGCCAGTGCTCGCTAGGCGGTGTAGCTCTAGATATTTAAAAATAAAAAAATAAAAAAATCTTTAGAAAATTAAGATGTAAATTAAATTTAAAGAACATTTTTGTGTTAAGATTAATATGGCATTTTTCATTGCGATTATTAACGTTATTGTTAGCGCTTATACTTAGATTCATTTGTAAAAAACGAAGACTGTTGTTTATTTGCTTTGAATTTTGTAAAGTTCATATCCCGCATTGTATGTGTGTATAACTAAGTTTGTGTGTATCATTAAATGTGTTTTTGCGTTTGTATTTGATGTGAAATAAATGATATGAAACGAGATAGTTTTTATTCCTGCTGATGTTTGTCCTCTAAGAAGACAACGAATGTGTTTTTTTTTATAAAAAATAATACGTTTATTTGATGGACAAAAGTATCTGCAAACTTGGTGCCTTGTAATTATTTGAAGGAAAGATCACGGCATCACGGGATGTCATTTCATATGACATAAATGATTTTAAATTTGAAGCTATGACCCCACTAACCACTAAAAAATACTGTTACATTTTTAATGCTTAATTATTGCCTATCTATATCAAACAAAAAACACCATATTATATATGATATTTTTTAAAAGGAAAATACTTGATAAATATTCAAGAATATAAAATAGTAACTACCATACAATGGAAAGCTACATGGTTCTTCAACATATTGTCCTTTCTTTCCAATAACAAACCAGGCATGGCCATCCGGTAACGTCATTTCCTTTGACACATTGAAAATAATAAGTTGAATAATAACTGAGTCATTTTGGTACATCTGAGAGATGTTATATTCACTTTTCTTCCGGTTATCACATGACTCGTAAAGTGAGCATTGACCTAACAATTCTTGATTGGAGCGAACTTGAATTTTGCTCTTGTATTGTTCTTGCGGCACTCTAAAAGTTATGGCATGTAGTGAGTTCATTTCAGCAGGTCCACATGATAAAATCTCTTTAAAAATATTTTTTTTTTAAATATTGTAAAAAAATATACAATATGCATAATTTACATTGTATAAGAGAATAATAAATTCTTAGCATTAAAATAAATTGCTTGAACTAATTAATCATACTATTCGTACGTCTTTTGTCAATAAATGGTAATAATTTCAATTGAAAATTTAAATAGGCGATCTTAACATGTTTTAAATGTTTAAAACTAACTTTATTTGTTATGCAAACAAAATAGGTATAATAAATTCAGGTAAAGTTAAAAAATATCATCTTTGAAATCACACCCTATATGCAGATGTGATACTACATAAATAAACTCGATATATAATAGTAAGTACAGTTAAATTACTAACTTTATTTCAGATTCTATGTTTATATGGAATAAAAATAACACATGTTTAAATATCATCTTAATATGACCAATAAAAACGTTTTAAAATTATTACTTTATGCTAATGGATTTCATTTATTCATCAATTCAGACTATTTGATATATTAACTGTTCATTTAATGAGAAAAGAAGTTTTATTTTGATAAATCTTAATTTTCATATGCAAAAATTGCTTTAAAACTTTAAAAAAAATAAAATAAAATACAAAACTTTTTAAAAAAAAAAAAAGAAAACTTACCAGATATTAGGCATTGAATATGTGAGTATAACAAAAATAAAACTAATTTTAAATTCATTCTGTCTTTTACAATAATTTTAAAGCAAATTAATGCATGGTTTGTATAAAGTAACCTATTACAAATGCCTATTCAATCCAGTTTTAAATACTCTTTGATTTAATAACATTTCATTTGATAATTGACATAATATTTTCATTTGATTTAGATTTATTTTATATTAAAAAATGTTTTAATTTATCTAGTTGTTGGGAGATTTCCCGAAAACAAATGTGAACTTGAACTTTAGCTCATTCGTCTGTCGCTAGTGAGTCACGATAGTCATTAAATATGAACTGATTTTTAAGTATTAATAATTACTTCCTGTTTATTGCTATGGACCTCAAGGTTACCGAGATGGTATGTTTTTCTTAGAACCTTAAAGTGTCAGTCTTGTTTATCCTTAAGCTTTAATCGTCCTTTGTTACATATTTTAACCAATTAATAGGAAAAAAATGCACGTTGTCTCCATCTTTGCTTTAAGCAAATAAAACTCAGTTATTTCTTTGTTGTTGGTGTTTCTGGGTTGGGTGAATATTTGAACTCATAGATATAATAAACCTTTTATGAATGATTGACCCCTGCCCTAATCACACAATGTTGGCATCATTCGCTCCATGGTTTGTTATAATCTCTTAGAAAATTGCCGTTTTTAAGAAGTAGTGATGGTTTAGTAAAAAAAAAATATATATAAAATAAATAATTGCACGCTGAGGATAGAGGGAAGTAAAGCATAATATACGCTTGTTCAGTGAATAGAAACGACAATATGATAGCCATTGATGGAAGCTAGAGAATACGATAAACCGACTATTGCAAAAACAACCAGTTTTTTTTTTACCCACTGTTCGTCATGCACCATACTTTTAACCGTAACAAATTTGTAAACGAATAGCTATTGATGCTACTAGGGCTGGCAATATTTTTCTTTTAAAAACTGTCCGTGTACACGTTCAAATTTCAAACGGTAACCCGGGTTACCCATTCAAAACGTCCCAAAATTTTCCCGTCAGGACCTCTATACCATGCTACCTAGCCACCATACATGCACCTCATTTTACACAGTAGCCACACGACCGACGCCTTATCAATCTTACACGTTAGTAACTATTTAATATATTACATTAAAATTCTTAAGCTTTGGAAATATTATTTAAATCCGATTGTGGCCTAGGAATAGACAGTAAACGTAATAAACAGAAGAAACTCATGCGAATGGAAAGGGAGTGGATCATAGTAAAGGAGTGAGGTGAGGGAGTAGATAAACAACATTTGGTGGTCTCAATCGGAAACTCAATGTAGCTGTATTTCATTAATTTCAAAGAAAAGATAGTTTCAAAGCAGGGGTGTTTTTAGGGTACAACAACAAACACGGCTCTTTTATCTCTATGCAGTTCACTGTTATTTTCGGAAGATGAGCTTGGTTTTCCCTACATGATTCATTCAAAGAAACAATTTTTGTCTTAACGATTTCGGTTTCCTTTTTCCGAGAAAAAAGATGTATCGAATACATTGCAGTATGCCTGGGCCATATTACATTTATCGTTTACACATTTTTCTCACTGCTAGACATTTCTCCTTATATCTACTAACACATCTAACGGGTACCCGTTTATAAGTTAAGGTTACCAAAACATAGATTACTTTTTTGTAGCCGAGCGGTGGCTATAATTGTTAGTTTGTCTAAAACAATCCAATGCAAGTATACAGAGGACTATAAGTGTATAGTATATAGCCACTAAGTTTATTTTTAAAACTTTCAAATACAAATAACTTGTAAAGTTGAGGCTAAAGGTTTAATGTCTCTACCACTGAATACAAGGAATACACACAGGTCTTACTTCGTTCACTCCGCCATTTGCGCACCCAACTGTCACACTCTCATAACTTCCTTTCTTTTTATACCCAGTGCATATTGGTGCGATGCGGTGTGGGTGTGCAAAAGGTTTATGGAATGAAACGGCTACAAGATCACCAGGCCCCCGAATGCCTGGTGCAATATACAAATGACTTAATGGGGTGTACATTGTGTGACATTCTGTAAGTGTGCACGGATGTGTACTTAAAAGTTACAGCGCCCTCACTGGAGCCTTTTAATACTATACCCTAAATAACTAACATAGCGTAAAGAACTGTATAAGTATTATACTCAATAAATGTAATAGCAATACAATAATTTAAACAAGTTAACAAATCTAAAAAAGTCACTGTTAGGGTGTCCTCACGGCATTGGGCATGGGATGACCCAACGTATCCGTTTGTGTTCTCGCCACGGGACGTATGCGTTCTGCGGGGTTCTGAAAACTTGCGATGCGGGTTGATCTGCACGGCGGGGCTTAAGGGGGTGGACGTGTCTCGCTGTCAGCGTGAATGCCAACGTGAGCAAACCTTCGTCTTGTTCGGTGGATAATTATGGGGTCATCCTCTTCACTGTCACTGTCGGTCGGGTTGTTTGTGGGGCATGCATCTGACCTTGGTATCAGGTCAGTGAGCGGTGCATCAGCCAGCAGGAGGTCCCTTCTGTTGACCGTTCGTTCTGCCCCCCCCCCCGCAAGCGGTCATAATTTATATACATGCTTGTGGGACATGCGTGCGTTGACGCAATATAAGTCGGGTTGCCAGAAATCTTGGAGTTTATTCCGCCCCAAGAGTCGGGTTCTGGCATAGACGAAGTCTACAACGGATAGTGGATGGAAACGGCTTTGGTCAATTTTGTTCGTGACTCTTGTCCCTTTGTCCGCTTTGTTCTTCGGGTTCTTGGGGTCGTGGTGCTTCCTTTTGTTATGGCGCTTGTTGGGCAGTGCTGGCCTATGCCTTTTCGATTGCTTACATGTCGACAGCAGGGACTGTGTCGGTGTCATGTTTTCGCTGTTTTTGCTGGTGAGAGATCTTGGGCACCTTTCTTAATTAATGATGCAGTCTCAGGCATAGTTGGAGAAAAAGTACGGGGAGCTGTTGATGCCAAAAGCTGTGGTACCTGGTCGGCAGTAGGTAGCCAACATTTCAGTACATTCATGCCTAGCAGCAATGGCACTTCTTTCTTCCGCACACGATGTGTTTGGCGTACTGGTATGACGAGGAGGGGGACGTTTCTTATCAACTGTTTAAATATTTGAACGTCAAGAGTTGTCACCCCCAAGAATGGCACCTCAGCTCCATTGATGGCTTGTAATGTAATGAAACCTTTGTCAAGGGTGAGATGGCCAAGATGTTGCGATAGCCAGGTTTCTGTAATGGTGCTTACCTCGCTTCCAGCGTCGATCAGCGCCGCCAACTGGTGACCATTTATAGTTACATCCAGAGAGGGGCTAGACCCGGTAATTCCTATCGACTTCACTATTATGCTTCGGTTAACAGCAGTGTGTGAAGGATAAAATCGTTCGGACGAAGGTTGCTGTCGAGGTAGTTCTTGGTATAGCTGATGGCAACTTGTATGTTGCCTATTGGTTTGTGAGACGTAGCGGTGTTTAGCGCTACAGTCGTCTTCGGAGTGTCCCTTCCGATTACACCATAGGCAGTGTTTGGACCAGTTCTGATGTTGACATTGGCCCAGATTAGATTGTCTGGGTGCTGGTGGACAGTGGACAACTTGAGTATACATGAATCCTCATGGTGGTGGTGTATGGACTGATGAAGCCTAACGGCCACAGCTGCCACCTGCTGTTCTATTTGGGCCATTAGTTGTTATGTTACCTGTGACCAGTCAGGCAGAGGGGTGGCCGAGAGCTGTGAAGTGGCGACAGCGTCGGAGAAGTCTTCCCTCATCCACCTCTGGGCTTCTTTTACGACTTCTTCAAAGGTGCTGCCTGTGTTAAGCCTGGTGTAAGCTTTAATGTCACGTCGCAGGGCTGCCGGCTGTAGACCTTGGACAAATGTATCCCTCAGTATGTCAGCTGCAAGGATACCTGTCCGGGCTGTGTTTGCCAAGGTAAAAAGATTACGCATACTGGCCGCGTAATCCTCTACTATCTCACCCAAGCACTGCTGCCGTTTGAAGAAAACAGAGGCCAGGGTGGTGCCATCTCGTTGTTCACCCCATTTCTCCACTATGATTTTCAGCAGTTTTTCTGGGGTATTTATCACCTCTGGTGACCGGTCCAACACTTCCTGGTGGGCACGCCCCTCTAAGGCGCATAAGATCCAGGTAACCGCAGCGGAGTGGGGCACAGGTTGTAAATGAATGGAGTAACAGTCGCGCTTCTTTCACGAAAGCTTCTGCCATGCTACCACCCGTGAACCTGGGTAGCTTAGGCAGACGAGTAAACTGTACCTGTTCCTGCTCCATCTCTGTGTCTGATTGATTTATTATTAAAAAAACTGTCCTCACTAAACCTTCCGACGACGCCAAAACTGTAGCCGAGTGTTGGCTATCTCTGTTAGTTTATCTAAAATAATCCAATGCAAGTAAGCAGAGGGCTATAGTTGTATAGTATGTAGCCGCTAATTTTATTTTAAAAACTTTCAAGTACAAATCACATGTAAAGTTGAGGCTAAAGGTTTAATGTCTCTACCACAGAATACAAAGAATACACACAGGTTTTACTTCGTTCACTTCGCCATTTGCGCACCCAACTGTCACACTCTCTCCTAACTTCCTTTCATTTTATACCCAGTGCATCTTGGTGCGATGCGTTGTGGGTGTGCAAAAGGTTATGAATGATACGGCTACATTTTAATGAAGAAATGACACCGCGTAAATGAAAGCTTACCGCGATAAAGTAACGGGAAAAAGTGATCATGACAACGTTAGAGCGATACTGTAGGTTGGAGCATGAAGAACCCTGCCGATTAAAAATTGCAAGACTGATGATTAACAAGGATTAATAATAAATATATATATATATATATATTCATTGACCTAACATAGTGTATAAAAACCAGAGAATCTATATTATATTACTTTAGATCACTGATTTATCTATTTTTTACTCTCGGGTCAGAAGACGCCAAATGTCTTTGTTAGTAAAAGTTTAATATGTTATTGCCCATTCCATTTTTAACGATCTTGAGAAATATAAGTAAATATATGCATTATGAAATTGATTCTAATGAACATGTGTTTCGATCTTAACATCTTACTATAGGGCGCTGAACTTCTAATTTCCATTCGCTCGGAGCTGGGGTTCCCAAATTTCTTTTTACTGAAAATTCATAGTTGTATTTCCCATTCCATGTTACTCGATATTGAGAAATATAGCTTAAGTACAATGGCAATAAAATAGCAATTATTGCAAAACTAATTTTGGGGATTAAGTTAAGAACAATTCTTCTTTTGTAAACTTTAACATTTTTATTTTGTTTATCCGTGTGCTATAAAACTTGAAATTTTCTTGCTCATTTCCGGTACGTTTGCTGGCATAATTGTTTTTGAAACGTAGAAATCATTGTTTTCTTTATCATACAGAATAGGACTGCATAAAACTTTTTTATTTTAAAAAAAAACAAATTACACAGACTATTGTTTTCTTTAAATTTGTTCATTTTTAAATCCTTAATATTAACTTTACCGTCGTCTCGTTGTACAGATGCAAAATAAAAGTAAAAATTTAGAACATTTCCAAGGTATCATAGAGCTGAAATTTAGCACATAGACGTGTGTCACCTAAAAAATGCATCAACATTTTAGATTGATCGAATGTACCGTTATAAAAGTAATGCACTTTTAGTTTATTTATACACTAATGTATAATACCCGTCTGTTGTTGTTTACATCCACGAGTTTGCTGAAGTTCAGTCCAACCATCAATGACCACATCCCCACACGGTCTGTCCCCATTTTACAACATTTTGGCGTTTAGTCATGTTTAGTCTATACATAATTTAACATCTTCAAAACCGTTAGTTCAGTCTAACATATAATAGATTAATGATTTTTAAAAAAATTGTTTTTCCAGGTTGTTATATTCCTGAAATCTTTGTAACGCAGGACCGGTCTGTTTGTATTTAAATAAAATTTTAACCTCACTGTCGTAATTCGTTGCTTGCAATTTATTTCATAAAGTTTTCAATGGCTTCACGCGTGTTATCTGTCAAAGTTCTAACAAACTACAAAATATTTTGATAGAACTTTCCCATCTGAACAGGAAACACACACACACACACCCACACACAAACACACAAACACACACACACACAGACACAGACACACACAGACACACATACACACACACACACGCACGCACGCACACACACACACACACTCACACACACACACACGTACACACACACACACACAATGATTGTTGTTCTTTAAATCAATCAGTTACAGGAAGGAATCGAGTTTTTGAAATCCCCATGAAATAGTCATGGTTGCTATCAATTGAGACCAGCTAATGTTTGTTTGTTTTTTTTTTTTGTATTTTAATTTATCCCCCCCCTCCATTCCCTTCTCCACTTATATCGCAGCAATGTTAAAAAGTATATAATCTAAATGTGTTTAAAAGTTTACTTTAGTTGTTCAAAGATACTTAGTGTTGATTATAATTTTGGATTTATTAATCTAATATATGTAAAACTGAAAGTTTGTCTGTTTGTTTTTTACTAATACAAATCCATACCGTGTGACCCACGGTGTTGAAATTTTGCATGGAACCCCAATTTGACCCGGAAAAGGTCATAGGCTATGTTTCAACCCCAGGTGACAACCCCTAGGGTCTGGGGCCCATTATTTTTTTTCCTATTATGAGCTATATAAAATATTAAAATGCCTAATTCTCCTATTTCGCGTGCAGGTTAAAGCATAAAACTCTGGGTAGTTATTAAGTATACGTCTACCATGGTAACAGGTGAAAAAAATATTTAATTTATCACTTACTGGGGTCGGGGGCCCAAATGTAGTTGTTTTTTTCTCATATTAAAAACTGACTCATCACTAATTCTCGAACTTTCCGTGTAGGCAGAAGCATGACACTTTGGAAAATTGTAAATTAGCATCTCGCAACGTTTATTGGCGTTAAAATGTTTTTAGAAATCACACTCATGGGGTCCGGGGGCCAAAAAACTATTTTTTACATATTGAAAATCGCTACTTATCAACTTTCCCGTGTAGGTAGAAACATGAACCTTTGCGAAGTTTTGAGTACACTCCCGCGATTGTTACAAGTAAAACGATATTTAAAGTATCACTTTTTGGGGGCATGGGGCCCAAATGTATTTTTTCTTATATAAAAACCGACTCATCACTAATTCTCTGATTTTTCGTGTAGTTAGAAGCATGAAACTTTGCAAATTTTTTGAATAGCCTATTGCGACCATAATTGGCGAAAATAATTTTAAATATCACTCTCAGGCGTTTTTTTTTCACTTACATGGACTCTATAAAATATGAAAATCCCTAGTTATCCTATTTTTCGTGTAGGAAGAAGCGTGACACTTGGGAAATTGTTGAGTATCCTTCCAAAATGGTAAAAAGTATATGTAATATTTCAATTATCACTTCCTGTGGGCAAGGGGCCCAAAAATTATTATTTCTTATATGAGCTTAATAAAAACGGAAAATCACGAATTCTCCTATTTCCCGTGTAGATAAAAACATGAAAATTTCAGTACCTGTTCAGTTCACTTTCAAGATGGTAACGAGTGAAAACAATATTTAAATACTCACTTACCTGGGGCTGAGGGGCCCAAACGTATTTTTTTCTTATATTAAAAATTTACTCATCACTAATCCTCAAACTTTGCGTGTGGGCAGAAGATTGGCAATTTGTTAAGTTGTTGAATAGCCTCTTGCTACGATTATTGGACACTTTTTAAATAAAATTCACTTTTATGGGGGCCGGGTGCCCAAAAACGTTTTCTTTCCTTTTACGGAAATTTTTCAATTTTTCCGAGTAGGTAGAAACATTAAAATTTGGGAAGTTGTTTAGTACACTCTTCCAATGGTAACAGGCAAAAAATATTAAAATTATCACTCACTGGGAGCCGGGGAAACAAGTGTTGTTTTTTTCTGATTAAAAACTGACTTATCACTAATTTTCCCATTTCCCATGTTGTCAGAAGCATGGAGTTTTAGGGAAACTGTTGAGTGCACTCCAGCGCTGGTAACAAGCGAAAAAAATATTTAAATTGCCACTTACCTCAGACCCCAGTAAGTCAAATATATTTATCGTGATCCAAATTGAAATAAGCATTTTACACTCATTTTACCCCGACCCTTATTTTATTTTAAAAAAATAAGTTTAAGTTTTAAAAAAAATTTATAACTGGGAACCCGTATGCCTTTTTTTAACATTAATTATATAAAAAGTAATTTAAAAAGTGTCTACTAATTAAATGGATAATTTATTGACCAAATGTGATTTAAAAAAAATAATAATAAAATTTCAAAATGGGATAAAGAACTTCTGACGTCTGTTCCAACATGGTTTAGATAATATATTTAGTATGTGCATCATGATCCAAAATTGAAATCAAATGGGTTTTGAATTAGTGTTTACCGGTTCTAAACGCTAACTGAAATCATAAATTACCGTTGCAAAGCGCGGGTAATTACCTAGTTTTATTTTAATTAAAAGGATTGGTTTGTAAATGGTTGGTGATGAAATAAATTTTACCAACCGCCCATAGGTGTTGATATGCCTTGCTGAAAAAAAAGAAACTCGTTCCCATTTCCTTGTATTTCTTGTGTAGGCCTAACAGAATTTTAATAAGACAAAAAAGTTGTCAGTGTGTATAAATTGTCAATTAAAAAGTTACTACTGCCACCAATGAGCCCTTTAATTAGCATGGTTGCACGGCCGAGCAGTTCTCTGGCAAACGCCACGCAGTGGTTTAGAATAACCGCACAGCCATTTTTTGTTAATTATTGCAAAAAAAATAGATGCTGTGCAACTTTGCTCCCGATTTTTTTTTTACTTTTAAACTTACACAATAGCCTTAGAAAGAACATTGACCTCCCCCTAGTTGTCATTAATATTCAAGCTTCTGAACCCTGACTGAAAATTATGTCATTTTAGTTTACATTTAAATTATTTGTGTGAAATGAGGTGAGTGGATATGGCTAGTTTAAATTTTGTAGCCGTCATGACCAGGAAAACTATAAAGCAATCTGTACGAGAAATCTCGAGCTTTTCAATATTAAAATAATGGGAAAGACGTAAACAAGGTATGGGTGAGCCTGACCGGACGTATCAAAACAGCGAACGTTTCGGCAAAAAGACTTTATCAACGAACATACAAGACACAGAAAAAACGAAAATAAAAATAAAAAAAAGAAAAATGAAGGAACTTAGCTGCGGTGGAATCCGAAGTATCCAAAGAAAAAGTGAAACTGAGAGATGACAAAGCGATTATATATAGGAAAGCAGAGAGGGGGCGGGGCAAGCGCCTAGGTGGACAAAGAAAAGACCATATTCATCCCATGTGGTGCAATAGTACCGTGACTGTCTATTAATCTGTTTTCAATCTGGACTCTCGTGGGTGTGTTTGTGCACGAGACAATAGCAGTGACTGCCAGGTCCTTGACACCCATATGGTCGCGTCCATTATATGCCCGCGGCTTAGCATACGCCGCAGATTTGCTCATAGATAGTGCATATAAATTGGAAGGGGTGAGCAGACACAAAAATGCATCACGATGAAATCAGAAAAACGAGAATAAACCTCGGGGGCGGTGATAACTTAGATGCATTGTTAATCTGGAAACATGTGCACTGTGGTTAGCAACTTGCCACCCTGCTCCACTCTAGCTTGCAAACCATAAACTAATTGGCATAAACTGACAAAAGTAAATTGTCAAGCTTATTCCCACTCGTCTTGTGCTTGTTATGTTGATCGAAAAGTAAATGCGAAATGAACGGGCACAAACACAAACATTTTCAACAATTTAAAAAATAAATAGTAATTTCTCAGCTGGGGATTGAACCTGTGACCTCCGCGTGTTAGGCGAATGTTATAACCATTACACTGCCAAATATATGTTACTTTGTTGTTCTGAAAGAACACAGTAATGGACTTTAATTCAACGAACATTTGAATGGTTACTATATTTTCTTGCAATCTGATTTGTCGGTGGGGTCAGAGGTTAGAAGGCTTGTTACGTCTTGTCCGGCATGTTCGGACCATGTAGAGAATTATAGATAGATAGATAGATAGATAGATAGATAGAAAGATAGATAGATAGATAGATAGATAGATAGATAGATAGATAGATAGATAGATAGATAGATAGATAGATAGATAGATATATAGATAGATATATAGATAGATAGATAGATAGATAGATAGATAGATTTAATTCTGCCAATATCAAAGCCGGAACAAGATCTTTTTTTAAAGACATTATTCCGGAATTTTTGGAGCCGTAATCCGATATATTCCAAAGGCTGTAATATTGAAAAAATATATATATATAGCCTATATATATATATATAGAGAGAGAGAGAGAGAGAGAGAGAAAGAATGGCTCCAAAGAATCCGGAATTCGGCAATTTTCACTAATCCAACCTGAAATTGCATTCATAAATCTGTCCCAATCCGGATTTTAGAAATTTGAATTCGGTACACCCCCAGATACGATATTAAATAGCTAGCAGACTTACACAAAATGCATGTTAAATTTCTAAAATATATTGGAAACGTGCTTGTTTTCAATTAGAGAATACGGCTTTTTTAATGGGGGGGGGTGGGCTGGTCAAAGCTTTGTGAAGTAATCTTTGAGGGGGTGGTCTCAGTTTTCGTGACGAAAAGTGACGAACGGGGGAGGTGGTCCCGATGCGACCAAAATTGCGTAACATCATTTATGGACGCCTTTAATTTAGAGAAACTAACGAAGCGAAAAGTTTTCATTATATAAATAGTTTGCGAGATGCTACGTGAACACACAAGGGCTACACGTTTTATCAATAATCACTTGCAACATGCATTGATATCGGTTCGGTGTGCATTTTTATTTTTATAAATTTTATTTTATGCAATTGAATTTTGTTATTAGCCTCCATCAAACTGACTTCCCATGCTAGATCCGATAATAAACGTATATAATTAATCAATTATATTAAAATGTTATTTTGATAAATCGCTTGCCTTGAAATCATTTTCCATCTATTTCTATAGTTATTTCGCAAGGATCGCACTTTAAATATACTCTCAAAATTCATCCGAAGCTAGTCGTAAAAGAATTTTAAAAGGCTATTGAAAGAATAGTTCGACCCAGGTTTGGGTGAAATTATTAACGCCTGCCATTACCAACAAAAATACTCTTTAAAATTTCACAAGGGTTTCTCTCTAAGTAAACATAAATATGCCGCAAATTAGCCTCACTTTTACGCAAATTCAAATTATAACTAGATCTCTATGTTATGCAATTTCTTCTTAGAAATCCCCGGTACATTCTTTTTTTTTATTCTTTTGGTGTTCCATGAAAGCAAGCGTCCAATTGCATTCGCATCCAATTCTGATATTGAAGAACAAATGTTGCAAATGAATGTTTAATAAAATAAAATACCCGCAGTCTTTTTACAAGCAGAAATTGAGCAGACTAAAATTATCCTTTTCATTGCATTAAAATCACAACAAACACAAACACACATCCCGAGACACAAACACACACATTCACCTCTCACACACAAAAAGTTTGGTATAAGTAAGTAGCAACATTTAAACTACAACTATATCCCGAAAGTTCCAATTTCACAAATTTATTTAAAGTCAAACTATGACGTCGTGTCACATAATATTGTAACTTCTATAAACTCTTTATGCTCTGTTAATCTTGTAACTCAAATGTTATGACTTTGGTCTAATTTTTCAGTTTTAAAAATTCAAGAGTTACCCCCACCTAGCTATGATAGACGAGTGCGATTAAGGGCTTTATACACTACTACTAAAGATAACAAGTAGAAATTCTAATGCTTTTAGGGCTTCATGAGGCAGTGTTTTATACCATTATTAGTTTAAACTTAGCCGTAGTGAAGCCCTTTCAGACCGACAGTGGGTATGCTAGTATTTATATAGCATAAATTGTTAGATATTGGACTTAATAAACTGACAGAGGATTGGAAATTAGCCTATGTAACGCCGCTCTTCAAGAAAGGTGATAAGTCAGACCCTGGTAATTACAGACCTGTATCACTTACTAGTATCACATGTAAATTACTGGAACACATAATATATAGCAGAATAGTTAACCACCTTGACAAATATAATGCCCTATGCCCACACCAACATGGCTTTAGAAAGAACAGATCATGTGAAACACAATTGATAGGCCTAATAGATGATCTATCAAAAGGCTTAGATAATAATGATCAAATAGATACAATATTACTAGACTTCTCAAAAGCATTCGACAAAGTTCACCACCTTAGTTTACTCAAAAAACTTAAATACTTTGGAATCTCAGGTCCCTTACATCACTGGATCCAAGATTTCCTATTGGGTAGGGAGCAAACTGTAATAATTAATGGTTCTAAATCTACACCAATAAAGGTTAACTCAGGAGTTCCACAAGGAACTGTCCTTGGTCCCTTACTATTTTTAATTTATATAAATGACTTACCCAACAATATCTCAACAGGAACTAAAGTTAGGTTATTTGCTGATGATTGTATAATCTATAGAACAATCAAGTCAGAACAAGATAGCAAAATTTTACAAAAAGACTTAGATGAATTAATAAAATGGGAAACAAACTGGAGTATGTCCTTCCACCCAGAAAAATGTCAACTGCTAAGAGTAACAAAGAAAAAGAAACAAATAAATTCAAAATATTTCATTCATGGAAAAGAACTAACCCAAACTAAAGATGCGAAATACTTAGGAGTCATAATAAATGAGAAATTATCTTGAAATCCCCATGTCAATGAAGTTATTAAAAAATCAAACAAAACCTTAGGCTTTATAAAAAGAAACTTTTACAAATGTAACAAAGATATAAAACTAAAATGCTATCTCACCCTGGTGAGACCTATACTAGAATATGCATCTTCAGTATGGGACCCATCCACCAAAGAAAATATTGATAAGTTAGAACAAATACAAAAAAGAGCTGCCAGATTCATTACTGGAGAATATTCAAAACTGACAAGAGTAACACCATTAGTTAAATCATTAAACCTTGAAACACTAGAGGATAGAAGAACCAAGAGTAAATTAGTAATTATACATAAGGCAATTAATTCTAATTTAGAAATACAACACAAAGAAAACCTAATACAACCCTCAAATAGACATAAAGACAAAAACACCTTTCTTATTCCATATGCAAGAACAAACACATACAAGTTTTCTTTCTTTCCGTCCGGTATTCGGGCGTGGAATGGGTTGCCTGAAGAAACCAGGAAAGCCACCACTTTATCATCTTTTAAAACTCTAGTAAGAATACAGGACTAAACACAAACCATAGAAATACGTAGGACGCAATAATCTTCTGTACAGAAGGAGCGTCTGTAACATATAAGATAAGATAAGACATCATAAAGTTTAAAGTAATCTAATTGTGGAAATCCTTTTTTCACTCTAGACTCTAGACAAGTAATTTCGGGATTTTCCAAAATTATTCAATACAAATCAAAACTAAATTTTCAATAATGTAGTCAGAAGAATAATTAACCATGTAACATTATTAAATTTGGAAAACTGTAAAGGTTAGAATTTTATATAAATCTTAATTATAGCCCTTTCGGACATGTGCAGTTTTTGTGACCCAAATTTTAAGGTAAATTTATTTCTCATATATGCTTGACAAAAGTGTGTTTTGACACATTGATCTGTCTGAAAAACGATCTTCAATATGCAATTTTATGAATGAAAAAAAAATATTTAAACAATAATCATTATAAATTTTTAAAAAATATAATAAAAAGAGAAAAAAAACAACAACAAACATTCACACTTAGATTTTAAGCTAAAATAATCTATTTCAATGCTACAGACGCGCAGGTAATAGAAATAAGTCTGAACGTTTAGAGGATAAGAGATATTTCGAAGTTCTTAGAACACCAAATTGTAATTGTCCACGAATACGATTTAGTAAAGAATTAGTAGTGGAATTGTTAGTATTATTATTGCTATTATCTAAAAAAGCTAAGTACTAAATAGTTTAATATTAAGGAATTTTAAATGAAAACATAATGTTTTATCCAATGTCTTATTATAGTAGGCGAAATTAAATCTTGCTGGTATGGATTATGTAAATCAGATGTAACAATAAATGCTATAGATAAGGATATTTCGATATTTTGTACCTCTTTTTATTCATACTCATGCAGGTCGTTGCATTCAATATAAGATTCTAAATTTTTTAAAGCTAAATTCAACGAGCCCATTCAACATAAAAGTAATGAATAAATGTTTACAAATTTACCCATCAGTATACCCATAAATTACCCGGTTTTAAATATATCATTGTAATAGATTACCGACATGGTATGAAAAGCCTTATTTTAAGTTTATAAAATAATTGAAAGAAATATGTCATTTTGTAATACTTATAAAAGAAACACAAACAATAATAAATTACAGTGATCATTTCAACATTACTAATTTTTAAAAATTGCAGTTTGTATAAGGAGAGAAGAATTAAATAAATAGACTAAAATAGATAGTGATTTTTTTAAACTACTAACTGAATATATATACGAAAATATACTAATAATAACGTTTATTTTTAAAAGCTATTAATTCAAATTTTCTCACATCACAAAATAAATAAACTGTGTTTGAATTACCTGGGATTCCATTTTGAAACCGATGCAACCTTATATATTCTAAACAAGGAAGCAGAAAAAGAAGTAATACGTAACTTTAATCACTTTATTTAATTATAAATAATAAATGACTATATGATTTCTATCTTGTTTTCAAGTTATTTTTTTACATGTAAATACACTTTTCTTTTTATAATAAGGCAATGTACATTGTTATTCATACTTTAACTTTTAATTTTTCTTTAATTTTTCCCATATAAGGCTCCAGCAGACTGAATCATTTTCATTAAACTTATGGAATGCATTACGAATGTTTTGTCATTGTATTGCATGCTTATCTTTTTCGTAAGTTTTGATTGTTAGAGTTTAATTAAGTGTACATATTTTTTGTTGTTAATGGCATTTGTTAAAAAAAAAATTAGATTAATTTCCTTTTTTTTTGTCCTTCTTTTGTTAAAATGAGGTTTGCTTAAATAAAAGCATAAAAAATAAAACAAAATACAGGAGTGTTTCATACATATTTTAATTATTAGTTACTAAAACTTTACTTCTGCTTATGCAATTTAAATAGAATTCATGTCTAGGTAACAAAATACAACAGATTGTCATAAATACATCTAAAGTCAAATCGGAAATATAATTTTGTTAGATGCATTCTTTTATCCCCATTTTAAAAACAATGTATTAGAAACAAATTTTGATTACAATACATTAAAAGTAGACCAGAAACAAATCAAAGACTAGATTTTAAATTGGAGCTTCCAAATCTCAAGAAGATGTCAAAATTTGTCAAAAATATAAATGCTGATTTTTTTTAACGATTACAATGCTCCCTTTTATACATGGAATATCAAAAGCTCCTACTAATATATAATAGAAAACTAAAAAAGTTTAACTAAATATGTTTTTAAGAGAATGATTGTATCTTTTAACAGAATATGTTTTCAACCAAGAAATTTCATTTCTTCCAATGGAACACGTGGATTCAAGATCGAATTGCACAGTTACAGATGATTTTGTTTTTGTAAATAGCATTGCTAACTTTACTGGCCTTAATTTAAATTATAGTTTTATATCTGTTACATATGAATTGAATAAAACAATATCGAGTGATAGAGTCTTTGTAAGTATGATTTATTATTATTTTTTATTAATTTATTTTATTTTCTTAGAATATGAAAGAGGTAGTGAAACAGTGAGTAATTTTCACTTTTTTTTGTTAAGCCAAAAGAATACGTTTACACTAATAATACATGTTGACATAAGAAGGAAAAAGCAACACTATCCTTTAAACTAAAATACATATTTAAGAAAATGTTAAGTGTGTGTTTTAAATGATATTTTTTAAAAATATTTAAAATATAAAACCTAAATAAATTTAAATCATTTTTTTCTTTATTATCCTATGTTATTTTATCTTAGCTTACCTGTTACAGACGCTCCTTTTATAGACAAAATTCTTACGTCCTTTGAGTATCAATTTTTTTTTTTTATCTTGCATTTTTATTATATAATAATTGTTGATAGATAATTGGTTCTCCTCGTTTCCCCGAGGAACCATTTCAGGTTCAAATTTCGGGAAGAACGAAAATTTGTATCGAATTATAAAAGCATAACATTAAATATTTTTTGTCATTGTTGTACGTCCTATTTAAAAAGTAACATCATGAAGAAATTTTTATGAAAAGTATTTATGTCCGAGAAAAATTTCACTAATTCACCTTTGTGCAAAAGCAATATGATCAAATTAAAGCCAGACATTTTTTTTACGTACACATGTATAATAAATGATTAAAAGCAAGTATGACAAAAGAATTTAAAATCACACAATTAAACAACAAATGTTCTTATATTACAATTTGTTATGTAAGGAATTAACTAAATGTTTCAGCTGTTTGAGCATGACCTTAAAGAACCGTGCGAAAATGATGAAACTGACAAATACAAGTGCTACACAATTGAAAGAGAGGTTGTTCGGTTTTCATTAAAATTTCCTGCTGATAAGAATCATTATCAAGTAAAAGTTATTGGCAAATTGAATATTAACTCAACTACCATCAGCGTAGCGGTACAGGATTTTCCCGATATAATAGGTAAATATTTGATTTTTATGAAAAAAAAATTATATACAAATATTTAAGTTTACATAAATTAGCAAATAAATATGTATAAATACATATTATTAAATCAATTATATAAATATGTGTCGAGTTAAAAAAAAGGGAAGATTTATTTTTCAGAAGGAATTTATTTTAGGAAAGAAAAGTATATTCCTTATTTTCAATTTAATTTGAAACTTTATTAAATTCCGTAACTTTTCTAGCCGTATTTTTAGGGCTGCGGAAATTAAACATTTATTTCTCGATTAATCATTAAAACTTTTTATCGATTAAAATTTTTTTAATCGATAACATAGCGACTAAATTAATGAAAACGGTTTTTACAAAATCAATTTATTAATCAATAATTAATAATATTTTTTTTTGTTTACATACAAACTTCTCCATTTAAAAAAATATATATTTTTTTAAAAGTGTAAACTTTAAAATAAGCTGTTTTAGAAGAAAAAATGATATAAAAATAATTATTATTTTACTTAATTAGCCATAACAATATTTAAATTCATTGATATTATATTGAAAAACTTATAATTAAATATATCTCCTGACAACATTATATTCTTTACAGTTAAAAACGTAAATTATGGGCATTTTAAAAAATACCCTACAAGGGCACAAAATGTGAAGGAAAACAACATAGACGCTCTTTCCTCTACTAAAACATCCAACATTCGGAGACGAAAATTGTAAATTTGTCCTATTTCTGCTCAAAGTCTGTTTGCTCTTCTATGAGATTAGTCACTGTGGCGCTTGAAACAAATTTATCGAGAACACCGCTGAGACGCTGCATGATGTGTAGACAAACCTTATTCTTTAATATCATTAAATTTCTCTGGATCATGACAGGCAATATCTACGTACTAAGAATCGTAGTTATCGAATCTCTTTTCAATAGATTTTTTTACAATTTTGTGCATGAGGAAATTATGAACTTCAAAGCGATATATATCCGTTGCATTATTTCCTACTACCTCGTTCATTTTTTTCTCACCAGACATCACTTTTGTTTGTGTACAATCTTTTCTACTAAATTTTCCTCGATGGTAATTTCAACTTATTTTCTTCATACTTGTTATTAGCCCAAGAATTTTTAGTTTCTTATCTTTTACTTTCCGCATAACCTTAAATTTACGTTTTGAATCCAGTTCACTCATAACCGTAAACCACTTTATCAATTAGCTTTAATTATTATTAATTGACAAATTAAAAAGAATATTTAAGAAAACAAACTCAGCGGAAATAGAATGGAAGATATAAATTCTAACATGGCGACCACTAGCTGTACGATCCGGGTTGAAAATTGGCTTTCTAAAGCAAAATTCAAAATACTTTTATTTTTCTTTCAGTTGAGAGGGTTTGGCGTCAATTTTTTCTTTCTTTTTTATGTTGCTTTTTGGCCTTTATCCAAACTATAATCTAGCACATATAACCACTTTGAGAGGAGTTGATGATAAAAGCATCTTTATCTCATTACTAGTGAACCAGACGGTGTTCAAGGGCTTAACTATAATATCAAACTGTCACAAACGTCCTGATATCTACATCTTGTCCGCTTGCTTCTGGATTTATAAACTCCATCTTTGCACAGAAGTAACACAAACCCACTGAATGAAAATTGCTTTATTGTCGTTCGCCTCCTGGCCACACACAATAACATAAGTGATCTCCCAATGTTTTATCAATAACACAATTTTTTTAAAAAAAAATATTACAATTAAAAGTTAGAAATGATCCCCCAGGAAAAGTCCAAAACACGACATATTATACCCCCCCCCGTAAACACATTAATTTATGCGAGAAAATATTGGTATTTCGTGACAGAAACACGGTTCTAAAATTCGTATGTCGGTCGCTCCAGCAAAAATCGTGTCAAATAGTGTAAGTCTAGAAATGGTCCTCGTTACAACTGTAAAAATTCATCGTCATTTTTTAAAATTATTATTACTACACATGCTTTATTTCACAAGTTTGGTAAATTTTTAAGACAGTTAGCGTATTAAAGAAAAGGAGGACGATGTTAATAATTCCAATGCAATTTCAACTTGCCCTAAAATAAGAGGACACACCTATAAGGCAAATGTTTAGTTTATGCAATTGTTGAGGATAACAATGTTAATAATGACCCCTTGTCAGACCATGGCAGCCTATGGAGCAAGTGAAGTAGCAATCACAAGTTTCATTTACCACTAACGAGCAAGGGATTGTGTGATTAACACAATTCCCTGAGGGCCTTGCCAGTACCTCGTGTCAAACCCTTGACTCGATTTTTTGCCATGGTTTAGCAGTCCATCACGCTACCACTCAGACCACCAAACTGTTGGGGATTGGGATAAGTAAAGTCCAAATATATGTGGAAGATAACCCGTGAGGTCATGTCAGTACATTGTCGGTAGCAATTGGAATCATAATTCGAGTTAAACGTGCATGACTGCTAGGCACGCGTAAGCATATTACAGCAGAATATGATCTTGTTCTATCTATACAGACGCTCTTTCTATACAGAAGATGATTACGTCCACATACAACATCCATCTTTTGACAATTGAATCAGTGTTAATAGTCTCTATTATGAGTGTTCCACGCTATTCCCTGAATCCTATGTTTCGCAAACTGACGCTAGGTACTCATTCGGTGTTGGCTGGACTCAGGACACCCTAGGCTCCTGGAACAAGTCCCTGCTTTCAGCGATGTTCGAGCACGTGACCATAGCTGTGAGCGCATGATTCATGACTACAATGCCCAAAAATAATAACAAAATTTAAACTTATAGGAGCAATGCAATTTTTAAATTCTTGTTTATTTTCCACAGACACTATCAATGTTACTAGTGAATTAATGGTTAATAAAAATATAATCTCTACGAATAATGACTGTCAAATAAATATTACTGTCAGTGACTTGACTATTCAGTTTGTGTGTGAGCATCATTCAAAACCATGTCTGATAGAGATGACTATCAATGAGGCACGATCAATTTATGGACTTAATCAGGTTCAGTTCAAAGAGACTGCCAGAAATAATGGAAAAATAATTCGCATCGCTATTAAATATGCTGCATGCAGAATGGATCGGAAATTTAAAACGTTAAGTTGCATCATTACGGCCGGTAAGTTAATTTGTTTATCATATTCTATTAACATAGGGAATAATGAACTTATTAATTAAATATAATGACATTTTAAAGACAAATTAAAAAAAATTCCGCCACTAGTGAAGTAGTGCTAAAATAGTATGGCAAACTACAGTTTCCAATTTTAAACGATGTCTACACTGATATGTGACAATTAACTTATATTTTTTTAAAGGAGATTTTGGTTTTATAATCAATGTCATTTTCACAGTAATTAATATTTTTTGGAAATTAATTAACCAACACATTTTTAATGTTTTTGTCGTCGTTTTCTCCACTGTACCCAACACATTTAGCCAGCGTATACAAAAATATTGATGCCTATTTCTCTTCGCTACATGAATTTTCTTAGATACAGACTACTCCACACTTGTATTAAACCCTTGGAAACGTGGTGCTTTCATATTTGCTGCGATGATCATATTAACAAACATCGGTGTCTATTATTTTTATTGTTACTACAGGTACGACTCTTATGCGTCCTAAAATGTTTTGAGTTATGGTAAAACATGTTAATAATAGATAATAATTTGAAGTTTCAACGTTTTCTTGGAATATTTGTATGTTATAAGATTTTAACCCACATGTTTCTAAGGATTTGTTTGAGAGACTTATATTGGTTTTTTTTTTCTAATTAAAAGATTGGAGAAACAAACGTCTAAAAAACGAAGTAAGTATTCACATTTTTATTATTTTTTGAAAAACATTTAAACATCCTTATAAATTATTTAAAAAATATGCCCGCCATTAATTTAATTCATTTATTGTCAATTTTATGGTAAAGAGAGAAAACTGATTTTTCAACGGAGAAAAGTTCGTAAAGATCGGCTGAATTTATTGTCCTAGTGAAAATCTTAATGTCTTTTATAGCGGAAACACTTGAAGTGTTCAAGGCTATAATGTACATGATACCGTTTTTCCCCCCTTACCCCTTTTACATGCTATAAATCCTAAATGGAAAGTGAAAACCTTACGGTAATTAAAAAAATATATTCATATTAAGTATTTTTAAATTTTTAAGATCGATAAATATATATAAAATGCAAAGTACTCCATGACTGACTCACTCAACACTAATTCTCCAACTTCCCATGTAGGTAGAAGCATAAAACTTTGGGAAGTACACTCTCACGATGATAATTTGCGTAGTTTTTTTTTAAAAAGCCACTCATGGGAGTGCAAGGGTCCGATAAATGTTTTCTCTTATATAAATTTTACAAAAAATGTGTCTAAACTTCAGCTACAGCTAAATGGCTAAATCTTGAACAAACGTTAAACATAGAAGTTTGGTGTTCCATTTGAAAATAATAAACGACAGTTAAATCCTAACAACTATTTCTTTTGGGCCAAGGGCCGAATTTTTTCTACTGCTATAGATATAGAACGTTAAATTCTTTAAAAAATCTATGAATTTTTAAAATAAAACATAAGTCGTTTTGGAAGAGATAAAACTGTCAAATTGTGACATTCTACAGCAAAGTAAAATTTTAATTTTAATCTTGTAAATTTGCAGAAAATGTCATTTTTTTCTAAATCAGCTGTATTCCATCTTTTTCATAATTCTATTATTTCCGTAAAAATCTGATGAAAGGAAAAAAAACTCTATAAAGCAAGTTATTTATAGTTGTTATTCGTTTTAAAATATTCAAGCTTGATTTTGTATACTTTTTAAATAAAAAAATGCAAGATGTGTAAATTTTGCATATTTAAACTCGCAAATAAAAGAGCCATTTTTAATATTTTAAAAATATTTTATTTATCGTAATAAAAGTTACACATATATAACTCAATATAAGTATAAAAAAACGCACTTTTGACAGTAATTACTTGTTTTAAAAATGGTAATACAAATATTAATATATAAGTTCTGGCAACGATTAATGTAAATTTTATTATTAGGTTTTGAAATTTTAACGAGTCATTTTATTAATTAATTGTTAACTTTGATTAAAGCCGAACATTTCAAGGAATGTAAAAAAAAAAAAAAAAATTGACATTTGTGTTTTATTGGGTTATTTTCCCTGTCTCATAGACATCGGAAACAATAATATTTTTATTTTTTGAATACTGCCATGGACTGTTGTACTATGTTCATATTTGCTACATATCCTTTTATCTGCGCCATTATTTAATTATTTATATCAATAAAAGCCAAAGTCCTGACTGATTGACTCACTCACTCATCACTAATTCTCCAACTTCCCGTGTAGGTAGAAGAATAAAACTTTGGGAAGTGCACTCTCACGACGATAATTTGCGGGTTTTAAAAAAAAAGCCACTCATTGGAGTGCAAGGGTCCGATAAATGTTTTTTCTTATATAAATTTTACACAAAATGTGTTTAAACTTCAGCTACAGTTTAAATGGCTAAAACTTGAACAAACTTTAAACATACAAATTTGGTGTTCCATTTGAAAATACTATAGGGAAGTTAAACCCTAACGCTTATTTCTTTTGGGCCTAGGGCCGAATTTTTTACGTATACTTTTCTTTATTACCCATTGCGTGTAACACAATTTGACCAATATTTATCAAAACATTCATCATCGTCCAGATTGCAATCAATAGGTGTTTTTAACTTTACATCTTACACCAATTGTGCACGTTGGCCTTAATGGCATTACGATTATCATATAAGATGTATAAATATAAGTGTAATACAACGAGAAAAAAAAAGACATTTGAGAATTTTGTTAAATACTTTAAAACAAAGGTTTTTAACAAAAAAGTTTTTAAAATACCACTGAAATGTCGGCCTGAGGCCAAAATGTAAATTTTTCTAAAGTGATTTAACTGAAAGTATTTTAACAGTTTATTCTTGGTAAAAGGATGGACGTCGCCTAAAATTGGTAATATCTAGTATTTAAAAGCTAAATGGTCCATGTTAAAGCTCTTTAGGGTATTAAACTCCTGATGTTATCTCATTTGTGGTGTGTGGTTATTTATATTTATTTCAGTAATTTTAAAGCTGTATTTCCCATTTATTTTTAAACTAGCTTGAAAAATATTGACACATTACGTCTTTTACTTAACACTACATTTTTTTTTTTAAATTTGCTAATTGGGAGATATTTGTTAAAAGTACTTTTCGTCGCAAAATAAAATACAACTGTTCAAAGGTAACATTATACGTTAAAGTGAACTATCAGTTTTAGTGTTAATGTGCACAAAGTGTGTTTGTGTTTGTGTTCTATAATCTGCTTAATTCCATCTTTTTTTTATAGAATCATTGCATGAATTTGAATCTGATTCTACGAAAAACGAAAATATTGATCTAGGTAAATATAAAAATAATTACTGTACAAATATTAAAGCTGTATTTTTGTATCATTAGTATAATTTTTTTTAAAGTCATGTAATGGCAGTAAAAATACTGTATATTGAAAGTACTTAATCATTTTAATCCTTAATTTGATTTCATAAATTAAAAAAAACAATAACTTTTACTCATAAAAGTTAAAATTGATTATTGATTTTATGTAGCTTTTATAAAATTTTATCGCTAAATCAAATCTTGTGTGACAATTGCTTTCTTTTAAACAAATACATTTATTTTTAAAATGGATCAATTTATTGCTCATAAATTTTAAAAAAAATAATATTTAAAAAAACAAAACAACTTTGATGTAGACACATGATGCATGTCAAAGTATACATGAGGTCTATAAATGGGAACTGTAAGGAGAATGACAAATGGAAAAATGGTGGGGCTAGATATAGTTTAACATGAGACGGAAAGTTTTGCTTTGGTAACAGGATATTCTGTTACAAATTAAGGTTATATTAACACCTTTTTGAAATTCCAACGTGAAAATATTTTCGATGGAAATACTAGCAGACATGCCTCAAAAGATATCAGTAGACAAGACGGAGTATATTGTAGTAAACTATGCTGAGTCACTGGGAGATAGGAATGAAAAACTGAAATGACCTAAATATTTGATGAGTTTTTATGGGGGAAAATTACTGTATAAAAGTTTTTTCAATATTTATTCTAAAAAATCAAACAAATATTTGTTTTTGAAATAAGTTTTTCATTACAAAAAGAAATTCAACATTCTTGGTAAATATGTTTCATTGCTTTTGAGAATAATACTCCTTTGTCAAAACAGCGAATTTGCTAGTATATTTCAAATTATTTTTCAAAGATACAGAAAAAGAAACCTAAACATTTTTAAACTTTCAGGAAAAAAAGGAAGATTTTCTTAAAATGCATTAAGGATTTTTTCCACTGCTATAAATATAAAACGTTAAATTTTTTAAAAATTCTATGAATTTATAAAATAAAAGATAAATCGTTTTGGAAGAGATAAAACTGTGTAATTGTGAAATTCTATGGCAAAGTAAAATTTCAATTTCTATCATGTAAACTTGCAGAAAATGTCTTTTTTTCTCAATCAGCTGTATTCCATCTTTTTCATAATTCTATTATTTCCGTAAAAATCCGATGAAATTAAAAAAAATATATAAAAAAACTCAAACAGACTATAGTCTAAATCAAGGTATTTATAAATGTTATTAGTTTTTAAAAAATTCAACCTTGATTTTGTATAATTTTTTAATTAAAAAATGCAAATTTTTGAAAAATTGCAATTTTAAACTCGCAAAAAAATAGAGCCATTTTTTTAATCTTTAAAATATTTGATTTATCGTAATAAAAGTTACACATTTATAACTCAATATAAGTTTTTAAAAAACCCGCTGTTTTGACAGTAATTACTTGTTTTAAAAAATGGTAATAAAAATATTAATATATAAATTCTGGCAACGCTTAATGTAAATTTGCTAGCTTTTGAAATTTTAGCGAGTTATTTTATTAATTAACTGTTAACTTCGATTAAAGCCGAGCATTTCAAGGAACGTAATAAAAAATTAAAAATCATGTAATAGACATTTTTTTGTTTTCTTGGGTTATTTTCCCTGTCTCATAGACATCTGAAAAATAATATTTTGATTTTTCAAAAACTGCCATTACTGTTGTACTATGTTCATAATTGACACATATCCTTTTATCTGTGCAATTAGTTAATTATCTATACTAATAAAAGCCAAAAGCCCCGACTGTCTGACTGACTGACTCATCACTAATTCTCAAACTTCCTGTGTAGGTAGAGTCATGAAACTTTGGAAGTTGTTGAGTACACTCTCACGACGTAAAGTGGTAAAAAGGAATTTAAAAACTCCCAATTATGCGTGGCCGGGGGCCCAAAAACTATTTTTCATTTTTTTGTAACTGTTGAAAATCACTAACTGTCCTTATTTCTGCGAATGTAGAACTTTAAACTTTAGGAAGTTTTTGAGTTCACTTCCGCGCTGGTAACAGGTGAAAATGTGTTTAAATTATAACTTAGTGTATGCTTGGGGCCCTAATGCAGTTTTTTCATAATAAGAGCTATATAAAAACTGAAAATCACTGTTTCTCCCATTTCCTGTGTAGGTAGAAGAATTAAATCTTTCTGTAAATATTTAGTAATACGCCGGGATTGGATGCAAAGATAATAATTATATAAATTTTAAAAATTTTCACTGAAAAGTAACCGGGGTCTTAGAACATTTTTTTCTCCCCTAAAATAAGCTATATAAAACTAAATCAATACTAATTGTCCAAGTTTACGTGTAGGTAAAAGCTTGAAACTTTGGAAAGTAGTTGAATACCTCCAGCGATGGTAAGAGGCAAAAAAAAATATTAAATCATTTTTCAATAGGAGGACGCTTGCCTAAAAAATAAGTTTTGTTCCCACTATAACTTATATAAAATATGACACATTTTAAAAAAAAATTGTGTACGCTTGAGCCTGTATATTTTAGGAAGTTGTTGAGTACCCTCCTGCAAAAGTTAAAATACGAAAAAGATATTTAAATTATCTTCTCGGATCAAAGAAAGTATGTAATTTTTAACTTTTTTCTTTTTTTGTGGGGCCATGTCAGACTGACAAGAGGGTTTAAACTAAAATAGTTAGTATATCCATCATGATTCAGATTAAAATCAATAGGTGTTTTGAATTTGTGTTACGCGGGTTCTCTGCGCTAAGTGAAATCCTAATTTTACCGCAGCAAAGCGCGGGTAAATAGCTCGTTTTTTAATAACGTTAAAAATAGTATAAAGTATAAATATTTTCTTAAATCTTAATCGAATTTTTGTCAATTACAATTATTTTAATCAATAATTCATCGATGCAATTTTAACGATTAATCATGAAATCATTCTTTGAACCAATGTATAAAACAGCTAATAATCGAAAGTGTTCAAATTGTTTGCCTTTGTAGTCCATGCACAGCTAACAACACTGAAAGATTGAATCCAAATGAAAAAAAATAGCAAATTGAACTTAAAACGAATATATAAAAGCATGCACACATATTAATGGATGTTAGGTTGTAAATTTAATTTTGTATACGAGTCCTAGCCATTTCAAATTACTTCTTTATTTTTTAATGTGAGTGGCGTGTTTAGTTTCCCTCAAACAAACTAATTTATACATTCATTTAACTTTTTACGTGAAATGGAAATGGGCAGGCATAATTTAAGGTTATCAAACTGCAAATGGCTTTTTCTTGTTTAAGAAGAAAACTTGCTTTCAAAAGAAAAAAGTTAAATATTTTAGCGTTTACAATAAAATAACGAATTTTCAATATTGTGGCTGTGTTCATTAGCGCGGAAACCGACTTGTGGCGAGTACATGTTAAATTTGTTTGTTTTATTTGTTTTACTTTTAAGGAAGATAGTTCTGTTTTACTCCTTACACTTCATAAAATCGTATGTTTTAGCTATGTTTATTTTCTCTTTATACTTAATGTCTAAATGCATAACGCTTGTCTCAACTGTTTAACTGGAGAAACACTATTACATGTTTCAATTGATTTAAATGTTTTTTTTACAAACTAAATACAAGTGTGTCCACATTGTTTTGTTCAAGTGATAAGCAGGTGTAATTGACATATTAACCATCCGTGCTAAACAATCATTCACATAGAGCTGAGGTAACTGTTACGCACATGAGGGTCTTTGCAAGGAATGCCATTATGGGATATCGGTGCTCATTAAGTTCATCCCATTGTAGAGGGCAATGGATTCAGGAGCTTTTATCCCTATTTTGTAACACAGTAATTCATATAAAAAGCTGTCATCATTTTCTATCTGTGATTCAGTCTACATTACTGCCATTAGCTTAATAGGGTTTTCATTTGGTTTGATATGTAGGCTAAGTGTTAGTTCTATCGTTGGCGAAATTTATCAACATTTTGAACATTCTAAGTCAATAGTTTAAAAGCAAAATTTTGTTTGTAATCGTCAGGTAATGTATGTTTTATCGGCGGCTATTTTTAAAATTATTTTTTACTTTTTAACTTGTAAGAATTTATAATTGATGGATTGAAAAATCATTGAAAATAACTTAAACTTTAAAATTTCTAAACGATTAATCGAGAAATTAGTCGTTCACTTCCGTAGCCTTAATAAAAATCAATATTATCTTTACAGGTAACAACAAAACTCAACGAGACAAAAGTCAGTCTTATTTACATAAAGTTTTTACTAAGTGTAAGAAGGATTCAAGTCACAAAGGGTTTATAGCGTTTCAAGATTTTGAAGTAAGCGATCTGCATCAAAAAGATCGAAATATTTATGACTTTATTCATTTAACTGCTAAATTGACTGTCAGGTTAGCTGTTTGCTGTAACAGTCCACATAGACTAAAGGAATTTAATAACCCTCATGAAAGGTCATCAGCTGAATTTCTCAGATTCGGATCCGGACTGGTATCAGACGTTGTAATTTTACAATATGAACAAGGCAATTACAACGTCTCACGTTGTCCATGTCAAAAATGCATAAAATCAAAGAAACCGAAAGAAAATTGGGGAATATTAAAAGTAACAACAGCCAACTTTATAGTTTACGATGACACTGAAGCTGAAAAAACAATATGCAGATTTTTCTTTGAGTCGAAAAAAAGTCCCCTAATAATTCTAAGAGGATGGAAAATTGAAAGCACCAGTAAAGAAGAAGGTAGGTGTGTGCTAAGGCTGGAAACTTGTGATTCAGATCTATTAAAAAAATTGCTCTTTTATTTGAATAGTTGGCATGAAAATAGGAATGACATTAATAAGAAATATGCAAGTAGCAATTGTGTCTTTATAGTGTCTCATCCTCATGGTTGTCCAATGTATGTCAGTCTAGGAAACAGCATAAACAGATTCCAATTAATAGGAAGTAACAAAATTCTTACCTCTTACACGTACACAACAAGTACATGTGACGGGTGTACTGGTGCTTACGTCCATTTTCTTGGGATTAACGTGGACACTGTTCATGGCCCACATATCCACTGTGGAGTAAACAAATCAGGACTCAATTATTGTAGCATCGGCCATGAAAAAGGTTTTACAAATGTTAATACAACTAAATCATAACATTAATTTATGGTGTATACATAAGTTTTTGTGGTGATTACTAGTACTTATTATCAAATATATAGCTCTACTTTAATTTCACATAGTAATGCATACAAATTGCTTGAATTTCTTTATTCAGTTTATCATACATTTAATTGCCATGGTAATCACTCAACCAATTGTCATTGAAGTCACACATTTAATTGTCATAGAAGTAAAACATATAATTATCATTATTTTATTACGTAAAAACGTGTTAACGATAAAATGTATATCTCTTTCTTTGACACTAAAACACAATTATTAAGTTTAGCAATTCTTTGTATTATTAAATATTACAATTCATACTTAACAAATTTAAGCAGTTGTATGTCAACCACTAAAAGATGTGTAAGACATGGGAACCATTGGTCATTTCAAACTCAGCTTCTATTGATGAAATCGTAAGAATCTGCTGTTCGATTAGGCCGTGATGATATCTAATTTTTTAAGTGTAATTTTAGAATACACAAAACATATTATACTTTATGTCTTTTTAATATAGAGGCATAAATTATGTTTTTAAATTTCTTTAATAAATTTTAAAAAATAAGATTCAGGATATAAGCTCCAGACAAGATGTTATTTTCAGTTTATAATTTCAGTTAAGCAACTGATCGAATTCGGATGCTTTAAACTTGAAATACAAACCGGAATCGCAAAAGTTTCGGTCACATTCAAAATGTACGTACGACTTTTCCCCCATCTTCTTAGTGGTCTTTTTGTTTTAATTGCATAAACTAGATGCATATTAACACATCACTTTTTAGAAGGGCTAGCATTTATGTTTATGTGGGTTGGAGTGGAATCACTGTTTTTTTTTTCAATTAAAAAAATAAGTTTAGCATTGTTAACGTTTGAAGGTTAAAAGGAATTGACCTCAAACAATACAAAGAAATTAAAAGTATAACAAGCGATTCAAATTATGATTATAAACCTGGTATAATGCTTCGTTTTTTTAATACTAAATGTGAAGTATATGTTGTAAAACTTATTTGTTGAGGGAAGTAAAGTGGCTATAGCCTAATAAAACGAAATAAAATACTATATACCATATGTATTTACTTGTTGAAAAATAAATTAAACAATAATATTGGACTATGTCTAAAACACATTCACACTTAATAATTATCACTATTAAATTGCATTATCATATTGAAGCCTTTAAAAAAATAATTGAACGATACATCGTTTGTTTTTTTTGTTTTTTTTCATCTCACTAACTATTTTCTTGTTTCTTCAATTGTAAAAACGTGAAATTAAAGTTTTTTAAAAAGAAATATACTTCTTATATACATGGTCGACGTTCTTACTGCCGGAACACATGAAGTCATTACAAGACTGAAGTTTAGCTTAGTAAAAAAAGAAGAAAAAAAGGCTTCTAATATTATATTTTAAAAATTAATGGTTAATTAAATAATAATAATAATAGCCGGAAGGTACTGATATATTATTCATTTGAACAATGACATTATTGCATTTGGTCGTGACTATTAACACAATTTGTAACGAATTAGGATAACATTTTACATATTACGAGGCATTACTAACATCTACTAATTAGTCATACTTTTGAAATTAAAAAAAAAAAGTGTTTATATGGCATGCTGTAAAAATATATTTGAAACATATATATCACATTAATGTTAATATTTATACTGTAAGTTGAAATGATCGAAATGTATTTTATGTTAAATAAAAAAAGTTTTAGTCTTTTTAATAATCATGTTTATTGGCCTAAAACATTACACATAGTCTATATTGTGTGATCAAATAAGCTAATAACTTTCCTACGTCTCTGAACTTATAACTAAAACAGCATAAAATGATTTTTATTTAAAACAATGCAATTAACAACAACAAAAATGTTTGCGAACAAAATGGCACGAAAGGCAATGTTATCTAAATATGTAACATATTTTATTGTATTCCCCTTCAAAACAGAAGAATCAAATTAGTCGATGGGCATCACTACCATTAATTACTTCTTATATTCTTTGTAATGACGCATAATATCTAAAATATAAAGCTGAATTTGTGTTGCATATTCACTTTTAGACTGTAAGTTCGGCAATCACGGAAAAATGAAATGAAGCCCGGGTCACAAATTTTTTAAGACGGTTCCTTTTGAACATGCAGATGGGATTAGTATAGTTTTTCTAGTTAGCCCTTTTGCCCGAGAGCTTGTTGAACAATGTAAGGTGGATGTTTAGAACGAATTTTTGTCGTGCAGTTTTTTTTTTCCAATGGCTTACTTTGAGCGGTGCATTTTAAAAAAAAATCATGTTAAGCCTGGTCCTTTTTGGAACTCAGGACGTGTTAGCGCATTTTCGTATTATGTATCAGTACTTTTGTTAGATATCAGCATTATGTAGTTATCAGTAATTGCGTTTAGATTTTAGACATATTTTTATGAATTTTCTTGTGTAATGAATATACCACAAATGATGACGTAAAACTCTCTAAACTTTTACACATATTCTAATGACGTCAACAAAAAAAAACTAATACTTTTGATAATACTAAGACTTCCGGCAATGGCGGCCGTTGCCTGCGCCAGTGTTATCTCTCAATTCGCAATGTTTTTTGGTAGTTTTAACTGAGTGTTGATGCACAAATGGCAGGTCAGGACATACAAAAAACATATATACATCATGGGTCTAGGACTTATGGATGCTGAGATCTAGGGTGATGACAGACGGACGGACGGACGGACGGACAAAACGGGTGCAATAGCGCATTCGACTTCTCGAAAATGCGCTAAAAATCTTTCATTTGTCAAATTACGGTGCGGATATTTTCGTGTATGCATCTTAAATTTAACTGTGCTATCTTATTATAATAACACTAGCACAATGCTTTTGCTATGCTACAGGGTTAGCACAATGAAAATAAGTATGTTTCATTTTAGGATCTCAAATTCCCCTTAAAAATTTAGAGAAGAGAATAAACGCATCAGGAAATTCGGAGAGCGATAAATCAAAATATTTCTTCTTAAAAATCACGATATGTGTGTCAAAAAAGAAGTGTGATTATTTTAAATATTACCCATCAACTTTGGTATTTCTACTATAATAATGAATGCTTTTTACTGTATACTCTATTAGAATAACAACGTTCCTTAACATTTACAAAACTCTAATGCACAAGGCTCAATTTTTCACATGACTCATAAAATGAAAATTTTATCTTTACATATGATTCTTTTGGTTTTAGGAAAAAGCTTCCCAAAAGACCCATTCTATTTTATAGTCTAAGCTAGAAATTTGTTAAAGACGATTAGGATAGGTCTTTCAGCCATATAATTTTTATGTGCATATTTAAGCCTAAGCGAGGGTTTGAAATGTAGTTTATTTTGATTAAAATACATTTTCTTTTCACATGAATAATAACATAATAAAATGTTTGCTTTTTAAAGAAAAGATGAAAGAATCATACTCAAATAAATCATTATGCCCTTTAGATGGTTTCCAGCTCTTATCTTCTAATAGTAATTACGCACTATATTAGCAGCAGATACTTGTTACACTAAATTAAACGAATCATTTCTCATAATATTTAAATATGTAATGTTTTTTTCTTTCTTATTAAAAAAATACTTTGTCAGTCTATAAATTGACATATTTTTCTGGGACTTTTTATATAACATTTACTTTGCATGCTTTTGATTTTAAGTAAGAATAGTTTTTAAAAAACTTGTTTTCAAGTAATGACATTTTATAAAACGGAAACTACCCAACGTGCACAACATGACCTGCCTTTGAAATCAGCATTTATTAGAAATTTTCTTTTTGTTGTGTAATACTTCTCTAATAAAATCATAACAGTTTTTCACAATATCATATTTTGTTATTATGTTTATCAACATAACACGCACTTTCTGATGCTAGATCTTTTATAAAAAATTATATAATTTGTATTATCTGTCATATGAATTTAAACTAGGTATATTTAACCTAAAAAGAACAGTATAGTTTTTATCCGAAGCGGATGCCATGCAAAATAATTTTTTTTAGAATCTATTAATTTTCTTTTTAAAACGTATGTATCTGTCACAGGATGGTCGGTTCTGACACCATTTAATGTAACAGGCCGAGGTCCCCGTTCTTTTACTTTCTCGTGATTGACCTCATTTGTGCTTCTAAGTGGGCTTGTCTAACAGTGTCTTTAATAATGCAATAGGAAATATGTACACTTATTTTGCAGTATGCGACAATGTTTCTTATTCTTCTAGATTCTACTAGTTACATCTCTGTCTCTCAACTCTTCATTTCTCACACTCTCAGAACACAGTACAGCCATCTCGCCCTGGCTCCTCAACTCCTCGTGTTTTTCCTGGCCTACTTTTGACCCTGACACACCACCGAACTTTTCTTATGTGACAGTATCCTTATTCGTTAGTTCTTAAGTACCTGTTCAAATAAACCACTGCTCTTTTTAAATCGTTACTTTTAACCAAATTAATATAAAGTCAAACAATGACGCCACGTAGTATAATATTTTATGGACTGAAACACCACACACTTTGTTACTCTCAAAACCAAAATTATTATGATTACACGTCTATATTTTCAATTTTTAAAAAAGGCACAGGCGCCTTACACTGATAGTCCGAAAGAAGAACTTTGGCGCGAAATATATGCTACTGCAAATATACGAGTTCGGCCACTTCGCGAAATGGCCAATGTTGCTTTAAATTAGCTGCCAAATCCCGAAATTTGGACGTTGGCGGCCAGTTTTCGAAATGGCTAAGATTGATTAGCCAAAGCCCGAAGATAGCAGTCACGAGCTGTTGGAATCTTGACTAGTAAGATTTAATACTTATTATTGAATGTTAGCTAAACATTATACAATCAGTGACAAAATTTAAACTCGTTAAGCATAGTAAACTATTTTTTTCTTATATCACTTATTACAACAGGATGAACTAATAAGACATTTTGAATTACATAATCGTGTTTTCTTTATACATTTGTCGCGATTGGTTGCGCCTTTAATACTGCAATTGCATCGAGTGTAGCCTTGGCAACCAGTCATTGATTGGGGATTAGTGACGGTATGTAATGATTTTTCTTAGGTGCTCACGGATCCTATAGTGTGAGCTGTTTCTCCTGTACAATTGAAAATTCGCTCCTGGAATAAAGTTGTTAGAGAACACCAAACCTTGTTCCTAGTTTGTAGAAGCTATCCTCAACGTTCATGACCACTGCAAGAGCTCTTCTTGAATCACCGCGACCTATGTAAACATCTGATATACGCACGCGGGCGTTTCTCCATCTTGCGCTGGTGGGAATTTTGCATCTGAATTTGTTAGCATCTGTACAGCTTGACCCTGCAAACTGTTGTGAACAACTGACATCTTCTTGCTCACTTCTTGTTTATTATGACATAGCCTGTAAGGTATTTTACCAGTGCTTCCTTCTTCTGATTCACTGTATATTCAACAAATAGCACGCAGATCTTGGCCGCAGGAATAAAAAAAAATTGGCTGAACGGCAATCTTTTTCACAGACTATAAACATCGTTTTCCCATTTTTATTGTCATGCTACCGGTCTGAACTTTCCGATGGTTCCTCCACCACCACGGCAGCAGTTCCATTTCTAGAGAAAATCTCTGCGTTTATATCATCCTCCTTTTATTTGTTTGACATTGATAATGTCTTTTTTCCGTAGCTACTTTATGGATTAACTCTCCGGGAAGATTTGAGATGCTCAGCCCAACTTTTGCTTGGCATCCAAATATGGTTTCATGTGACGACTGCTGTATACTTTGGTGAAAAGAGTGAATATGAGACTTTCATCCCAATGTCTTGATTCATTTGTCTGCATCAATGTCCTTATCATTTTCTGATCATCTTAGTTGGCATGGATTTCTTCATTTGCTGACTTAGCACTTTCCATTACAGAACAATTTTCGAAGCCCGGAATACAATAGTTAGTTATAGGTACTTCGGTATTTGGCCAAAACATATGTAAGATTCATATTAGGTTTGTGTTTGCGGTACAGTGGCTTTTTCTGATAATTAGTTACATTATAGATGGATTAAATAATTTCATTGTATTTGTCACACAATGTATTGTATTTATTTTTAACAAATGAAAATACAAGCGAGAGCTTTGTTACCTTTGTTACGTCGTTGTCTGGATTACTTGTTAAGACCAAACGGACAGATCAACTCAAGGTAGAACGCCAACACTTCTGAACATCTATAACTTTATCAACAACAAAGGTTCCTCCATTAACCAACACGTCCTATCTCTCGCTCACACCAACTGCCTCTCTACTCCTACGTCACGCTCACACACTTACGTCATACCCTTTTATACCGTGCGCACCGCACCGCACCAAACACAAGTAACAACATTGACATGTCAGGGAAAACCCAATAACTCCATAATGTTTCCCTGACAACGTTCCTACTAAGCCGTTAAGATTTAATTTTAAGCTATACTAATTTTGTAATCAGTCAGTGACTTTATGTGGAAAGAAATAATTCAAGTCAAATAAATGTATTCGTAAAGTAGATAACTTAGAACAGTTTCGTTTTTTTTAACGGTTCGTTTTTGTTCCTTATGCATTTTTAAGTTATAATTTCTGCATATGTACATGCAATTGAATACTACTCCTGTGGTTTAATTTAATGCGATTCCGTTTCATTTTCATAAAATATTTGATATCTCCATTATTTTTTAAAATAATAATTGAAAAATATTTTTTTCCATACCCATACGTTTTTTTAAAACAATAAACCACAGATCAAGAGTTTTCAACTTCAATTATTGATTATTTAACTTTTTCATGCCCTTAACTGTACTAACAATATTTGTGCAACAATGATATTGACATGCAAATAAAGGGCTATTACCAATACTGTAATTTTTAGTTTACATAAGCTAACCAAATTGTACACTCTAATTTCTGTCTACAAGAGTTCTTAACATAATTAAATTACACTAAATTCAAGTGAACCTAAAATCACGTATATAAGTTGTGCTTTAAATTAAACATGTAATGATCATTCCTTTGTACCCGGATAGCAAAGTCAATTAAAAATAATTATTTTTAGATATCAGGAGAAAATGGCCCAGGATAGAGATGCCTGGAGGGCTCTTGTAGGTGGCCTATGTTATAGGAGGAAGTGCAGACGCCGGCGAAGATCGGTAGATGTCCCTCATGAGCGAGAACGCTCAACATTCATTGATAAACATATTGATGCATCTTTCTCTTTGAAACTGTTTATAAATTTAATTTTTTTCTATTTCTTTTTGAAATTTGAATAGGAATTCCTCCTTAACTACATTATCGGTCACCTCTCTGGCAGATTTGAGGTAATCATCTCAAGTTTTGCAGTAAAACATGGCCTCGTATGGCGATTGCTGAATGTCTTGCTAAAAATAAAAGTTTTCATAAATTGAACGAATCTGAGACTCTCAGGGCAATGACTTGATTCAGTGTCATGACATTCATTTACACAAGATATACGTGCCCTATGACGTATCTTTTTAACTGGAAACGTCGATTGAGAAGTTATAATTACTGGTAATACAGTACTCACATTGAAACCACGGTGTTAGAATAAGTAAATGGAAAACATATTACCAGAGTATGCGTTAAATGACATAACACAAAAAGTTGCGTCAAGAACACTCTACAATGACAAACTATACAAAAATAAAACAAGAAGTAATAAAATCTAAGGTGCGGTGAAATCCAAAGAGTTATTGAAAGAAATAGTAGGAAGAGAGTGGTGTGAGCTTATATGGGAATAAAGAGAGAAGGGGTGTTGAAAACGGTTAGGTGATTAGCGCAAACACAACATTCCATGTAGTCCCATACGCTTGGATTAGTATATTCTCCTGACTGACCCTCCTGTGTGTGTTTGTGCAAGAGAACATTGCGATGACAGCCAGGTTATCGACGCCCATATGGTCACATTCGTTAAAGTGTCAGGAGACAGGACACAGATCTTGTGTAATCGGACGTACATGCTCTGCGATACGGAAGGAGACTAACCTCCAGCTCACACCTACGTATTGCAAAGATCATCCCTTACAAATAATTGTGTAGACCACATTGCAGCTGATGCAAATAATGACATCCCTAATCTCAAAAATTCTCTTAGGGAGACGATCTTTTCCATATGGGTGAAAAAGGACATCTCTTACGACTACGGATGCATATGTAGTTCCCAGGTGGATGCATGGATGAAGGATAAGGCGGCTATGAACCAGTAGGTAATGCAGGTTTTTGTCCCTCCTAAATACAATTAGGGGTATGGCGGAGGATATGTAATTAGTATCGGCGTCCGCGAGGAGGATAATGTAGTTTTTAAAAAAATTGTAGCTTTGATGATGTGGGGATGGTATGTGAGAACCAGTTCGCTCCTCTCATTTCTGTCTGTGAAGCGTGGTACAAAGGCGCCGGCACGAGTGACGCTTTTGACTCGCTGAAGCACAGATCGTAAAATAGCTTCAGGATAAGAACTTTGTCCGAGAAAACTTCACCATTTCCAACACCTTTTGGGCGGTAAAATATATATCAATCCAGTATGCCAAAATGATCTGTGAAAAAAACGAAACTCAACTCATTAAATATATGTAAAAGATTGACAAACGAATAGCGTATTTTTAAAAAATAAATAAAGTAAACGTTATTAAATTAAGACATACAAAGAATAAGTTTTGTCAATTGCTTCATCCCTTTAGTAAATTGATACATAAATGTAATAAGTTAAATTACAGTATATCATATAAAAACCATACAATGGAATCTTTTAGTAAAAAGTAAAGTTGTAACATGATCACTGTCTAATCACGGAGGAATTAATCGACTATCTAAAGCATGCTTTTACATCTGCAAACATTGTATGTGTAAATTTTAAAAAAAAAATATATCCTTTCAGTTTAGGAGCGCCTCAGCAAATAATTTGCGACCAGAGCTAGTATATAACGCATCCGGGCAAAACAGCGACTGTCAAAACAGCGACCGTCAAAACAGCAACTTCAAAACAGCGACTGTGTCAAAGCAGCGACGGTCAAAACAGCGACCTTCAAAATAGCGACTGCATCAAAACAGCGAATTTATCAAAATAGCGACTGTATCAAAACAGCGAATTTTTTCCTTTGTTTGTGATAATGCATTTTTTGTAGAGAAGGGACAATATAAAATTAAATACAAGCAACTGAAGGTGTCTACAAATAAATACTGGTGTTCTAAAGAGAGCACACACAGTGTCAGGTCATACGGCCCAGCGGCTTGAACGATATTGTCAGCTATGCGGTGTTAGTAACTATTTAATGTATTAACTTTATATACTGACAACTTTATACATCTTATTACAATTCAGTTTTTATGCTAGATAGGCCTACACAAGAAAGAGAAGTAAATGATAAGGCGGAGGTTTGTGGTGGTTTCAGTGCCTGTGAGTTTCGCCATTCATGTTAACACCTTAATAACAAATTGTTTTGTTTTTTATTTCATCAATTGATTTTAATTTTACGATGAAAAGTGTAAAACAACTGGAAAAATTTATTTAAAAAAAACAATGATAAATGTGATCCTTTCTAATTATGTTTGGCATGGGAGTGGAGGGAAGATTGACCTGTATGTTATATGGTAATGTTTACCTAGCGTTGTGGCGAGTGTTATGGGTAAGGTAAATATGTATGAGAGGCAGAATAAAATAAATTTTGATACCTTTACAAAGGACTATCTGACCACGTGGCATTTTTTATTGTCCTATTACATCGCCACTTTTATCCGGGTGGAGAGATCGATTGAAGTCTACCGAGAAAAGGCACTGTTCGTTGTTGGCTGGCCCATGCTACATCAGGTTATGTAACAAGGGCTAGACAAAGCGACGACCACAGGTCACCCTTTGCTGGCGAGATTTATGGGAAATGCAAATAAAATGACTGGGGGTAGAGTGAAACTACGTACCTTTATCTGACCACGTGACATTTTGAATGTCCGATTACATCGAATCAGGTGTGCATAGCTGGACATTGACAAGGATACCGGTTATATATGCATGCTTGCAAACAAAAGGATGTTGATGATTTACTAAATTTTAAGTACCAAGCCACATACACACGACATCATTTCTCTGACTGCTAGCTAACGAGAGAAAACTAACTGCATATATTAGCCGTGTTCAAACCCCAGTTTAGACAATGAAAATGGGCCTATGTGTCAAAAATGTTTAGAACCATTGTGTTAGGTTTACGGTTGGACCAGAAAAGCTTTGCGGAGAAGTCGCTGTTTTGATACAGTCGCTGTTTTGAAGTCGCTGTTTTGACGATAGCTGTTTTGAGCCCATGCCAGTATATAACCATGGTCTGTAGCAGCAAAGTTTAAAAGAAACAGGTAAAACTCTCGCAGTGGCGTAGCTTGGTTATGTACCATCCGGGTCAGAATTAAAAAATTGCCGCACCAAAGCCTCACCCTCAACAAAAAAAACAAAATTAAAAAAAAAAAATATAGCATTCAATGTTATTGCTAAAAATATATTTTTTATTATAAAATAAAAACAACACTATAAATTATCAGGTTAGAAATGCACAGAAACGCTTTCATTTCATGAATAAACTTGAAGTTTTCTGTTTTTCATCATGGCACAACCTTAGCTTTAACCGTGTTGTCAGCAATTTTATGCTCAGTACCATAAAAAGCTATAGATTAGTCAATCCTGGAGTATTCATATTTGATGATAATTAATTGTTCATTAATTTCTTTTTAGAGATGCTACTTTAACACCTTGCATTACTTAAGAAAGTGGTAAGCAATGTTCGAGTTAGTGATATTATTTTAGGCAGGGTAACTTGTAGCCTAAATGAATTAGAATAAATACGCTCGTCTTGAATGCATTATGTCTTTATTTTTATTTTGTTTTTACCCGTGAGGTAAAATATTCCTTGCTTGACAATGTATTGTGAGACATTTTGAATAATCTATTTTAAGGCAAAATTTCATAATTCAATAGAATAGTCGGTGTTCAAAAATCATATCTGTTTTCCAAATTCTATATAACTTCAAAAGCCTTCAAATGAATTTCACCAAATATTTGCTCTCCACTTTTTAATGATTGGAATGTTTGATAAAAATAATTAGTTACCCACATTTTAACAAATGTCAAATCATCCAACTATTCTATTAGTTGTTCTGTGGTGGCTTAATGTACATGCTTTGTTATCTATACAGTTGCTCTTTCTATGCAGAAAGATTATTGCTACAATCTAACTGCTTGCTTCTTTGTTTCCTTGTTTAAGCGACACAATGGTCACAGGCCATGGGCTCCACGCTATCCTCAGCTGCATTAACTAGTATTTGGAGCTGGCTGGATTCAGGGATACTCTTGGTCCCGGGTATAAATCCCTGCCACATTAAATTTTACCATGATTAAATAATCTCAAACGTTCAAACAGAACTTCCTTCTACTTGATTTTTTTTATTCATAGAACAACGCATAGTTGTCTTTTATTAAAAGCCTATATTTTCTTCCCATTTTTTATTATTTCCAATTGTACAAAACGTTTGTGATGTTGAAAACAATTTACAAATGGCTATTTACGGATTCATGTTTTGCATAGTCAAGTTTTAATTGTATAAACAATTTTGTTCATCATTTTTTATGCTCCAGAAACAAGAGATATTAAAATTAAGATAGTTTTGCTTTGGAAGGATTTTTTTTTTCGAGGTCGTAGGGAATTCTAATGTTTCCATTAGAACATTCTCGGGCTTGACAGACACGGCGCCCATGCCTCTCCAGGTCAGCGAAGGACTTTCTTAGCGTTGGTCATTTCTCATCAATTTTATGGGGGCTATTCGTGGGTTCGATGCCACGCCCCTCAGCTTGTTAGGCGAGCGCACTATTGACTTCGCTACCCAGAATACTTTGGAAAAATAGACAATTTAAATTAGCCAACAACTATTTTCCAGTAGTATATTTACGTAAAAATCAAACTTGAATCTACACTATTAAAAGCGAAAGCACTGACTGACTGACTCATCACCAATTTTCCAACTTCCAATGAAGATAGAATGATGAAATTGTTGGTTATCCTCTTACGATGAAAATTGTTGAAAAAGAATTTTAAAAATCTCGCTCATGAGGGGCCTTGGGCCCAAAACGATTTGATTTTTTCTTAGTTTTTCTTATATTAAAAACCGACTCTTCACTAATTCTCCAACTTTCCGTGTAGGTAGGAGCATGAGACTTTGGAAAATTTTTAAGTACCATCTCACGACGACAGTTGGTGTACAAGAATTTTGAAATATACACTCATGGGTGCCTTGGTTCAAAACCGTTTTTTTTTTCTTATATGAGCTATATAAAAATTGAAAATTTTTTATTCTCATTTTTCCCGAAAAGGGTACAGCCGTGCAACGTTGGGGGGTTGTTAAATACATTTCCACGATGGTAGCAGGTGAAAATTGGCGAAAATGAACATTACAAATCTCGATCATGTGGCGCCGGGAGCCCGAAAACGTTTTTTTCTTATATGGTCTTTATAAAAATTGAACATCTCATATTTTCCTATTTCCTGTGTAGATATAAGCATAAAACTTTGGAAATTTTTTGAGTACATGTTTCCGACGATAATTTGAAAAAAGGTAAACTTTCCACTAATGGGGGCCAGAGCCCCCCAATTTTTTTTTCTTACATGAGCTATATAAAAATTGAAAATTACTAATTCTTCTATTTCCCGTATAGGTAGATGCATGAAGCTGTGGACATTTTTTTGAGTTCCCGCTCCCGACGACAAGTGGGAAAAAGAATGTTAAAAGTCCCTGTCATCATGGGCCTGGGGCCCAAATATAGTTTTTCTTTTGTTAAAAACCGACTCATCACTAATTCTCAAATTTTCAGTGCAGGTAGGAGCATGAAATTTGGAAAAATGTTAAGTACCCTCTCACGACGAAAGTATATGTAAAAGAATTTTGAAATGCACGCTCATTTTTTTCTGTAATATGAGCTACATAAAAATAGAAAATCTATTATTCTCTTATTTACCGAAAAGGTAAAGGCGTGCAATGGTTGGGGGTTGTTAAATACAATTCAACGGTGGTAGCAGGTAAAAACATATTTGAAATATCCCTTACTGGGGGCATGGGGCCAAAATATAGTTTTTAATGCACTCACTAAATCATCACTAATTCTCCAACTTCCCGTGTAGGCAGGCGTATGAAAATATGGGAAGTTGCTGAGAATCATCTCACGACAAAAAGGTAATTTAAAATTCCAAATTATGTGGGGCCAGGGTCCCAAAACGAGTTCTCTTTATCTTTAAAAATTGAAAATCACTAATTGCATTTTTTGCCGAGTATGTAGAACTTTAAACTTTAGGAAGTTGTTGAGTACACTTCCTCGATGGTAACATGTGAATATATATTTAAAATATCACATATGTATGCCGGAGGCCCCAAAAGTAGTTTTTCCATAAAATAAGCTATTTTAAACTGAAAATTACTGCCCTCCCATTTCCTGTGTAGGTAAAAGTATATAGTCTTCTGTAGTTGTTTAGTAATAACCCGTACTGGTAATAAGGAAAATACTTGTTTAAATTGTTTAAATTTCCACTCATCGGTGGCCGGGGGCCCAAAATCTTTTTCCCCCTAAAATGGGCTATATAAATCTAAATCAACACTAATTCTCCAAGCTTTTGTGTAGGTAGAAGCTTGAAACTTTGGGAAGTTGTTGAGTACACTCACGCGATTGTAGGAGGCAAACAATATTAAATCCATTCTCACTAGCAGGACAATTTCCTTAATATATTTTTTCACAGAATGAGCTATTTAAAAAAGACGCATTTTAAATAAATAAAATCCTAATTTACCGCTGGAAAGCGCGTGTAAATTGCTAGTTAACAATAATTATAACTTCTCAATCAATGTTTCAGTTAAAATGATAAGTCATTTGGCATGAATAGCATGTTTAGTGGCTGATGCAAAGGAGAAAAAAAGTAAGTGGTCACTATCGTCGTCTTAATAAGTATGATGTTCTTAAATTTTGATTTAAAGAAGCAATAATTGTGCCAGTAACAGGGGATAGAAGAGTTTTTTGTTAAGAATAATCATGAAATGATTAAGACCCCGTATCAGCCCAGATATCAGAAGAACAGTGTGGTTTTGTGGAGGGCAAAGGTACCAGTAATGTCTCATCTAATATCAGAATGATGGCAGAAAGAGCCATAGAGGTCAAACTACTTTTGTACTTGTCAATTATATGTACCATCACATTAGTGTAATGTTCGTACTCTACTTCAGCCCCTATGTTTTTCAGCTCAGTAGCATCAGTGTCAGAAGACTTAAGATTCGTTGTGAAGCTTAAAGTTTTTACAACATAAGCGTTCAGGATTTTTAGAAAACAAAAATTTCTTTTATTTCTTAATTTTGTTATCTTGGCTGTTATTTTCTTTTACAAAATACTCTTTTAAAACTTTATCAATTTTAGATGCTAATTAATAACCAGCAATTCGAAGTCTTGGCTCATGTCTGAAATTAATAGGGAACATTTATTTTTGCTTAAACAAAAGTAGCAGATGACTAATTTGCAGACTCATCTAAGTTATAACAACATTAGTGTCACATTTGATAATGAACAAGCCTGCGTACAGTAGCATTATTATGAGAAGAATTTATAGACAATAAGGAGTTTGAAGTTTTTGCAGAAGACTTGTTCGCATACTTTGGGGCACTTTCACTTATTATTATTATTTTTGTTGGTTTTTTTATATTATTTTTTCAAAATTATTATTATTTTTTAAATTTAAATATAATTTCCTATTGAGGTTTTCTTTTATTTCAAAAAACTCTCAAATTACTTGTAACATTTTCCCTGTTAGAAACTAATAAGCGAGAAGGAATTAGCAAAGCTAGTCAAGTGTCGCCCAGGGCATTTGCCCACTTGCCCCCCCCCCTCATTACGCAACTAAACTTACGTAATCCAGAAATTTGTCTAGGCATTAAAATTTTATGTGGGTATTAAATTAACATAATGTACACGACATTGTCATGGACTATTTACAATAACAGTTTTATAATAAACTAGCAATTTGCCCGCGCCTTGCTGCGGAAAGATTGAGTATTAGTGATAAGTGAGTGAGTGCATAAAAAACTATATTTTGGACCCCAGCGCCCACCAAGGAATAATTTAAATATTATTTCACCTGCTGCCATCGTGGAAGTGTATTTAAAAAATCCCAGACGTTTTATGCGTTACCTATTTGGGAAATAGGAAACGTAGTGCTTTTCAATTTGTACATAGCGTATATTTGGAAAAACACGTTTTTGATGTCCCGGTCCCAATAAGTGTCAATTTTAAAATTATATTACGCTAATTTTTTGTCGCGAAAGGGTACCCAACAACATCCTAATGTTTTATGATTCTACCTATATAGGGAATGGGAGAATTAGGGATTTTTAATTTTTATATAGTTAATATTAGGGAAAAACTCTATTTTGGCCTCCAGGCCCACAGTAAAGAATGTTTTAAATAATTATTCACCTGCTACCATTGTGGAAGTGTAGTTAACAAACCCCCAAAGTTTCATGCATTTGCCTATTTGGAAAATAGGAGAATTATTGATTTTCAATTTTTTATAGCACGTATAAGGAAAAAAAAACACTTTTATTTATTTGGGCCCAGGCCCTCAAGAGCGTGCATTTTCTAATTATTTTACGCCAATTTTCGTCGTTTTGAGGGTACCCAACAACTTGCTAAAGTTTTATATTTTAACCTACACGATGAATTGTAGAATTTGTGATGATTATATTGGGCCCCCGGCCCCCTGTGAGTGGAAATTTATCATTCTCTTTCGCAAACTTTCATCTGGAGATTGTACTCAACAACTTCCCAAAGTTTTATGCTTCTACCTAAATGGAGAATGGGGGAATTAGTTATGTGTAGTTTTTATATAGTTTATATTAGAAAAGAAACTACATTTAACCCCCCCCTCGGTCCCCATTATGAGATATTTTAAAATATATTTTCATCTGCTACCATCATGACAGTGTAATTATCAATTCCCCAATGTTCCATGAGTCTACCTACTCGAGAAATAAGAGAATCAGTGATTTTCAATTTTTATAAACCTCATATAAGAAAAAAAAATACCTTTTTGGGGTCCCGGCCCCCATGAGTGTGTATTTCAAAATTCTTTTACACCAACATTTGTCCTGAGAGGGTACTTAACAATTACCCAAAGTGTAATGCTCCTACCTACACGGAAAATTGGAGAAATAGTGATATTTTTTTAAATATAAGAAAAAATATATTTGGGCCTCCGGTACCCACTACATTTGTCCTGAGAGGGTACTTAACATTTACCCAAAATTTCATTCTCCTACCTACACGGAAAATTGGAGAATTAGTGATTAGTTTTTTTTAATATAAGAAAATATTTATTTGGGCCCCCGGTACCAAATTAGAGGGAATTCTAACATTCTTTTTGCCAATTGTCGGGAGCTTGTACTCAAAAAATTTCGAAAGTTTCATGCTTCTACCTATATGGGAAATAGGAGAATTAGTGATTTTCAATTTTTGTAAAGCTCATATAAAGAAAAAAAAATGTTTTGTGGGCCCCGGCCCCCATTAGTGGGAAATTTAACTTTCTCTTTTGCCAATTATCATCGGAAGGTGATGTACTCGAAAAATCTATAAAGTTTCATGCTTCAAACTATACGGGTAATAGGAGAATTATTGATTAGTAATTTGTAAATAGCTCATATAAGGGGATAATTATTTTTGTGGGGCCCCATTTTTTGGGGCTCCCTTACCTCTATGAGTGGCCATTTAACATTCTCCTTCGCCAATTATCATCGGGAGATTAAACTGAACAACTTCCTAAAGTTTCATGCTATCCACCTACATGGTGAATGAAAGAAATAGTGATTTTTAGTTTTTAAATTTGGGCCCCCATACCCCCTGTAAGAGAAATGTTAAAAATTATTTCACCTTCTAACATCGTGAAAGTGTATATATAAACTCCCCAACATTTGATGAGTCTACCTACTCGGAAAATAAGAGAATTGGTGATTTTCAATGTTATATAGCTCATTTAATGAAAAATTCGTTTTCGGGGCGCTAGCACCAATGAGTGGGAAATGTGATATTCTCTTTTGCCAATTATCGTTGGAAGCATGTACTCAAAACATTTCTTAAGTTTCATGCTTCTACCTACACGGGAAATATATGAATTATTGATTTTAAATTAGCATATGGCTTATTAAAGGAGAAAAACAGTTTTTGGGCCCCGGCCCCCATAAGTTTGAATTTCAAAATTCTTTTTCGCCATTTTTTGTCGTTAGAGTGTATCCAACAACTCCCCAAAGTTTCATGCTTCTACCTATACGGGAAGTTGTAGAATTAGTGATGTAGGCAAAAATGTTTTTGGGCCCCCGGCCCCACATGAGTGAGATTTTCAAATTTCTTTTTCGCCAATTTTCGTAGTCCGAGGGTACCCAACAACTTCCCAAAGTTTCATTATTCTACCTACACGGAAAGTTGGAGAAATAGTGATGAATCAGTGAGTCAGTCAGTCAGTCGGTGAGTGAGGGCTTGCCCTTTTATTAGTAGAGATAGTAATATATAAAGCCTACCTGACTTTAGATGTTAATAAGTTATTTAGGCGGAAATTTACTCTCCCTAATATAATATCTCACATCAAGAGTTTCTTGCACTGTCTTAATAATGTAAGCTGTGAGATAAGATTTTTCTTTAAAGTTAGTTAACTGATCAATAATTACAATCAACGATGAATTCACCAACATTGATAAATCAATAACAATTTCGGCTAGTGAGAACCACGTGCTTGACAACATTAATATATCAAAGATTATGCCGAAATCTTGAAAGCTTATATTTAATTAAAGAAATGAAACTTTTTTTTATATTTAACAACCAAAATACGGTGCCCTTGGTATAACTTTGAAATATACTTTTTCCCTTATCTTTAACATAAACGATTTTTTCCGGGGAAAAAGTGATGTGGTCGCTTAAGTTAGTTTCCGACCCTGGCGGTACATAGCTCTTTACGCCTCTGTTTCTCAACGTACTTTTTAAATCCCAGCTCCTTTAAAGGAAACGTTACCACGCGGGTGTCGATTAGACATGAGATGATTCATATCATACTAATTGATAGAAACATTAATACGACGACTTCTTTCCTTTGAATAAGTAGAAGATAATTTTGTATTTCCTGTAAAAAGTATGAGAAATATGGTTTTGTAACTCATAGATTTCTATTTAATCTAAAGTCAGATCAAGTTGATATAGATTTTTGATTAGTTAATAATTATAATTTAGCTACTACAATTAATGCATTTGCTTCATTATAATTAATCAGAAATAATTTTTTTAACGATTTTATTTAACTTATCCCCTAGGTAAAAATATACATATCTGTCTATATATATATTCGAAGAATATTTCAGATCAAAAGCATCAGATCATAAATGTATTATTTCAAGACAGTTTTAGTCCGTGAGAAAGTCCATTATCAAAACTAATTTTTCATCAGTGAAATGTATATTATTTTGTTTTTCTAACCTAAAATGTGACAGTAAAAAAACTGACATAGCCTAAAGGTCGTTATTGTGTAGTGAAATATGTGGCAGACCGAAACATTCCTATTTCATTTCAAATTCTCTCATTAAGCTTTCAAATATTTTATAGGAACGTTTCATCTTTTGCTTCGTGACAATGGATATTTTGAAATTGATGCTTATCAGGAATATTAACTATCACCTATTTGAAGAGTTAACTCTGCTAATAATTCAAACTGAGGCATTGAGGATTATTTGTTGTTTGCCAGTTTAAAAAAAATAAAAAATAAAATAAAAGTAATTTATAACATTAAAATAAAATTATAATTGCTTAAACTTTTCCCGAAAACCTTCATGTTCATGAGAAATATCTAATTTATAAATGGATATTTGTATTATACAGTGAGAGTTGTTATTAATACAAATATATATAACTTTTTTATCTTATTAAATCAATTTGAATTTTAACAGAAATAATGTATTATTTTATTTTATTTTATTGTGATTTAATTTTCATTTTTAGTAACTGAAATATGTTAATTAATAATTCAATGTCAAATAAAAATTAAAGAAAGTTATAAGATTTGAAAAAAAAATTCAACCTTGGGACAAGGAGAAGTTCAATTTTGTTGTTGTTGTTGTTGTTTTTTTTTTTTTTTTTTTTTTTTTTTTTTATATTTTAACCTTCAAAATTAAAAAAAAAAAAATAAAATAAAAAGAATGGTAAGAATTTTGCATGATTTCATATTTTAACAGAGTAACTGAATTTTACATACATTCACAAATTAGGATTATAAAATTTCATTTAAATCAATCTAGATAAGGTTGCGAATAATTAAATCTTTTGAGATAATAATAAATAAAGGGACTTTGTATTATTTTATTTTAATAGCTACACACAAAAGAAACCATTTTACATCACATTTATATTTAAAATAGTTATTTAAAACATAAGTTAGTTAGTTAGTTATTTCCTCTAGGACCGAAGACGGCACACAGGGCAGAAGTCATGGATTTCCATTTGTGACGATCCGTTGCTAATTGTATCAAGTCCTGGTTATTTCTTAGACCCATGGTTGAGCTTTCTCTTATGATTGTTCTACGCAGGGTTTCTTTTGACCTTCCTTGTTTTCTTTTGCCTGCTGGTGTCCACATGAGGGCCTGACTTGGGAGTCTTCTTTCGTCAAATCGAAGAACATGACAGATGTAATTCCATCGTCTTCTCCTTATAAAATTTGACACATATTCTTGATTGGTTTCTTTTCTTATTGTTTCATTTGATTTGAAATAACTCCATTTTATATTTAAAACATTACTAAAACTATTTGACTCTTTGCATGGTGTGCTTGACTTTGAGTATGAATTAATTATCTTTATATACACAATAAAATTTACAAATACTGATCCCCAATACAAAACGAAAATAAACAACCCAAAGAGCAAATGTTATTCACACTTTATTAAAACATTAGCCTTAATGCTGAGAATAACCAGTGTTGCTAAGTCGGGGGAAATTTCCCTAATCGCGGGAATTTTTGAGCCAAATTTTGAGAAAAGGGAATTAGGGAATTTTTAAGGGTTTTGCCTAAAAAATGGGAATTTTTTAGATTGACCAATTTTAAAAATTAAATACATTCTTGAATGAAAATACAATAAACTAATTTGAAACATGCTCATTTTCAAATAAGAAATACTTGTGTTTTGATGTGGTGGGAGGCTCTTTAACGTAATGTTTGTTTATTTTTAGCATGTCTAGGTTTTTTTTCGGATCTAGGTTTTTTTTCCTGACGTTTTGGCAAGGTTTTCCCCAACATTTTCACTGACAGTTTAAGGTTAGATTGTGTCAATGTATTACTATTAAATAATATAATTGATTAGTCTGAGCCCGAATCATTATAAAATCTTTGTTACATATATAGGACCAGATCAGTAATACTATGTAAAGATATGACAAACAATGTAACAATGTATGATTGATTCATTATTAATAAATTTCAAAGCATTCATTAAAAAAATATTTTAATCAATCACAGACAAATTTAAATTATAGTACAGGAGTATCCAAATACCTTTTTTAAAAAATCTTAATGTTAAAATTTAAAAGTATCATCTATATTTTGACTTTGTAGCCAAGCTGTTAAATAAAACGTATAGATTAAATAAGAAATTTAAAGTACTCTAATAAGAATTGCCTTAAAAATGCAGAAATATTTATTATTTTTAATTTTAAAGTCCGAAGTCATTAAAATGAATGCGAAAGCATTTTATCTATGTTGCCACTTTCTAGTTTTTTTTACCAAGTTTTTTTTAGGCATGTGGGAATTTTTAGCCCAATTTGGGAATTTTTTTACTCCTGCATGGGAAAATCTGACATTTAGACTTCGCAACACTGAGAATAACTATCCAAAAGCAAAGCTGTTCAGTATAATGTGTGTGTACCATTGAAGAAAATATTGATAACTTAGAATAAATCCAAAAAAGAGTGGACAGATTCATTATTGGAGAATATTCAAAACTGACAAGAGTAACACAATTAGTTAAATCATTAAACCTTGAAACACTATAGGATAGAAGAATCAAGAGTAAATTAGTAATTATACATAAGGCAATTAATTCTAAAACTAGAAATACAGCACAAAGATAACTTAATACAACCCTCAGATAGACATAAAGATAAAAACACGTTTCGTATTCCATATGCAAGAACAAATACATACAAGTTTTCTTTCTTTCCGTCCGGTATTCGAGCTTGGAATGGGTTGCCTTAAGAAACCAGGAAAGCCAACACTTTATCATCATTTAAGACTCTAGTAAGAATACATGACTAAATACAAACCATAGAAATACGTTGGACGCAATGATCTTCTTTACAGAAAGAGCGTCTGTAACATAAAAGATAAGTTAAGATAAATCGTGCAAACGCATTTTAACATTCACTCTCGTTGCCTTCGGTTGCGTCAAACTGAGGATCTCTCAACACCGTGATGTAGTCATAGCAGTTTGCGACAGTTTCTTCTTGAACAGTAATACAATTAGTCTCTAACAATGAGATTTCAGCCATCACACTGATACATTCATTTTCCTTCATGAAGAAATCTCCAATGACATTTACATATTTATTATCCCATTTTTTAAGGTCTTGAAGTTTGTTATATACATTTTTCTTTAATTTTATTTTCTCGCCTAAAATATTGTATTGATGGGTCCTTAAGTTCCCCTTTGTATCATTATAGAAAAGTGACACGTCTACATCATAATAGTAATTTCTGCCACCCGTTTCTGCTTCTTTTTCAGTCCTCATAGATAGATTGAGATAACCATCAGAAATTAGTTCAATATCTTCATAAGTTATATCCTGGTATAAATCTGTTTCATCTACTACGTCTTTCTGATTATTAGAATCTGTAAAATAAAATATTTAATACAGTTTAGCACAAAATATTTATACATATATTTCACGGACATTGGTGGCATATACTTACATACATAAATACAAGTATTCATACAAACCTGCATATATATATCTGTAAAGTATAAATACTTTCTTAGATATTTTAAATCTCTTTCGTGTCCGCAGAATTTTATTAAAGTAAAATCTTTTTGCGTCAAAATTGTAAGTGTAATGATGTTTTTGGTAACATTAGTCTACATTGACTACATTTTTCAAACATTTATTTCATTTAAAATTACAGGAAAAAAAAGAAAATTAATTACCTCTCTTTCTACCAATACAAAATATAACAATTCCAATGAAACCGACCATAAAAATCGTGGCGCCAACACTAAGTCCCACTTTTCTTGTCAGAAAATACAAATATTCATTTCCTGCAGAGATAAGTAATACTTGAAAATTTTCTTAATACAAAAACATTATATGTTAATCAGTGTAGCAGCTCTTATAATATATACGAAGAAATTTAAATAGAGTCCATTAGCATTTTCCCTATGAAGGCAATAATATGAATGAACATCCATTATTACATTCGATTAAGATATTTCTATGATACAATAAATACAAAATATGTAGTATACGTTTTTAAACATATTAGGGCTGTTAATGATTAATTTAAATTAAGTTTTTAAATTAAAATATATTAATTAATCATAAATTTCGATAAAAGCGAAAATGAAAATGTATAATGTCAAAGTAACACATATTTAACTTTCCTGTTTAAAAGCTAAGTACCGGTATCACTGGAACATTTCGTTTATATGTCATCTTTTAAGCAACTACGCAAAAAATTAAGTATGTTGACATTATGAGATTCCAGTGATTATAGGAACTAATTGATAATATATACAGTTGAGCTTAAAAATCATTTAATTGGACTCGAGTTAACTGGTTTGCACAAAACGGTCTGTGTTTATTAAGTTTCCATCACTATAGATAGTTATTAGATCCAGGAATGTTCATCTTCATTTTGTAACGCGGTAATTCATCAGGAGTGCTGTTGTCGTTTTATGTCTCTGAGTCAGACTTCATTACTGCCATTAGCTTAATACGCTTTTCATTTTCTAGGATAAGTAGGTAAATTTAAGCAATCGTTGGAAAATTTTATACAAACTTTGAATTTCTTCAGGAAATTTATTATTTATCGGCCGCTATTTTGTATTATGGTTTGTGCATTTTGTGACTTACAAATATTTCTAGGTCATGGATGATTTAATTGTTTATAAAAATAGACTATATAGCTACAATTTTTTCGCGATTGATCGAGAGAATAATCATCGAATTCCGCAGCACTATTCAATATATAAAATAAAAATTATAATTTGGAAGACAATAGAAAACATATGCTAATTTAAACGATAATTGCCATGAAAACAAAATGTTTGCGACTTATTTTATGGATTTCTTCTACATCAGGAAAAATTAAAACCCAACTTCTGTGTGAATCAAAACATAAATCTTACTAATTGTTTACCAGCCGAAGTAGTTTACTTTCAACCAAATAACAAACATTTTGTATTAGCTTTTAATAAAAAAAAACTTATATTATATCATATGCCCAAGATATTGAATATTGATAGTATAAAAATTAATGTTATACATCATTAATTCATGAATTTAAACTTTAAAAAAATCCCTTTATCCATTGGGGTTAATACTATATTTCTTTACGCTTCTAATCTGAATTACAATTAACTGACTCATGCGTTCTTAATTGTTTGGTTTTTCTTGTTCTATTCTCTAATTTTCCAGGTAAATGCTTTAAATAATTTTTTTAACTTTGAATAGTTGCAAGTGATAAATCCTGTAGTCCTTTTATGAATTATCCATAGTCTATCTGTGTTTTCTTTGGAAGATGGGACCCATAATGTAAATACACATTCAAATACAGTTTCCGGTGTTCAACCATAAAGAACCAAATATTGTTAAAAAGAAATTTATTTTTAAAACTCATATGATAATATAATGGTAACCAACGCAAGCTATATATTTTTTAAAAAATGAAACCTCATTTGTTAATATGTGAAGATATGACTTATCTCTTCAATAAAATATATTCATCAGTAGCTTTAATTTCATTAAAATATAATTAAGAAATACGTGTTTTGTAGATATATACTGCTAATGTTTATGTTGCCGTAAAGAAAACTAAAACGTCTTTTTTAAAATACAAGGCATCTAAAAATTATATATCATACTAGCGGACCCGTTGTGCGTTACGATTTAAATAAAATGAATAAATTTAAAGAAACTAATGAGTGATATATTTTAAAAACAAATATGACAGGATCCTACGCGGAAGTGTGCAAAGAAAATCATAATTTCATAGCAATCAAATAAATAAATTAATAATTTTAAAGTTTACAAAAGGAAAAAAAAAACAAATTAAGGGACCCAGCTAAAAAATGAGTGATAATTGAAATCTTTGAATGCCATTACTCATGTTATATTTCTCAATATTGTGTGAAATTGATTGGGTAATTTAAATTATGAACGCACATAAAAAATGAAATTTTGGGCCACCTGCCCCGAGGGAATGAACATTAGGAGTTCAGTGCCCCATAGCAATTAAACATAGAAAATTGAGTTCATGTATACTAAGATGAGCAAGATAATTATCTCCATTACTAACGCTTATGCTAATTTTTATACAGCCAATATAAGAAAAGACAATATTTAGAGGGCCCTGGGCCAATTCGGTGCAAAATGTCAATTTCAAAAACCTGTTCATTTTAATTCAGTTTCATCATGGATATATTCCTAAAGATGTTTAAAAATTGAAAGGGGAATGTATTTGAAACATAAAGAAAATAGACAATGATTTATAATTGGAAGTACGGTGCCCTATGGGCTACCATGTTTTTTGTACAAAAAGTTTGGTTGAGATCCATTCATTTACACAGTAGCTAACGTATACGCTTTATTTTTTTATAAATAATTTAAGCAAAAAATGACATTCTGAGCCCCTGTTCAATATGTAATTTTGAAAACACATGTTTATTTTAACCTGCATTTGAATGGATACATTCGTCATTATTTATCAACGTCGTTTATAAATAAATGGGGAATACAATCTTTAACGTTGAAGAAAAAAAGCATTTTTTAAGTGCCCATTCCCGAAAAAAATGACTTTAGAATTTTAGTGATCTTCAGTATTTTAATATGGGCTACTAAATTGTTTAGAAGAATTGTTAATAACCATTTATTTACTGTGTAGCTGACACAGAAACTTATTTCTATATAAATCATATTGTCAAAAAATGACATGAGCCCAAAGGCCAATTCAGTCCAATATATCAAGTTAAATACACCTTTTCATTTGCAAAACTATAGATATATTTGTCATTATTTGCCGAGGTCGTAATAAATGAAGTGAACTGTCCCTTAACCCGACGCTGGGTCGTTTGGGCACCATTTTGAGCTGTATGTGTCACGGTTCTGAGCTGCCTTATGGGAATCGTTAATTGACAGGCTGGTACACTCTTTGATATTGTTCTCCCAACTCTTCCTTGGTCTGCCTCTTTTCCTTCTTCTCTGGACTGTGCCTTGCAATATTGTCTCTGAGAGACCTCCATATCATGTCACGTGTCCGTACCATCGTTATTTCCTCTTTTTAATTAAAGTGAGAAGGTCCTCGTAGAGTCAATGACAGCACTTATTTTGTCGCGGACCGCTTCGTTCGTGAAGTGCGCCGTGTAGGAGATGTTCAGTACTTTTCGAAAAATCTAATCTCTATCGCATTAATTCTCTTTTGGAAGTCTGCGGTGAGCGTCCAAGCCTAACAACCATAAAGGAAGACTGACATCGCCAGAGAGCGCATTAGTCGAATCTTTGATCTCAGGGAGAGCTCCTTGCTTTGACAGATGTGTTTTAGTTTGCTTAATTCTGCAGTTGTTTGGGGCATTCTGGCAAGAATTTCTGGCTTTGAGCCTTCATCGGATATTATAGCCCCTTCATATTTAAAGGTAGTGACCTCCTCGAGTTTTTGCTCGTTTATCCGTATTTCACATGTGAATTTCCTATTTGCCATAACCTTGGTCTCCTCTGCATTGATTTCCATGCCATAGGCCTTTAATGTCTCTTCTAGCTTTGCAAGGTTATTTTAGTTCGTCCTCGCTGCCAGCTAGGTCGTCTATGCCATCGGCGAAGCGTAAGTTAGTTATAGATCTCCCTCCGATGCTGACCGTTCCGGCATGGTTTTCGAGCACATCTGTAATAATTCTTTCTAGGAAGAGGTTGAAGAGGGTGGGGGAGAGTAAACACCCTTGTCTGACACCAACAGTGGTCTTGAACCAATCTGCCAGCTTGCTTTTGTAGAGTACAAGCATTTGTTGCTCTGTTGTACAGGTTCTTGAAAATGAATATAAAATAAAATCTAAAACGCTTAAGAAAAAAAAAAGAGAATATTTTGCCCCTCAACCCAGAATGAATACTTAGAAGAAATTCAGCGCCCTAGAGTATTTTAGTACTGGCTGTAAAGTTTTTAAATACAAAGTTTATTCAGGATCCATTAATTTACGAAGTAGATAATGCTTAAAATAATATTTATATATTCATATAAGCAAAAGTTGACATTATGAACACATTACGCACCATGGGTGTTTAAATTAGAAATAAATGTTGCCAGTTCCTAAACAGTCCCAACAATTTACTTTACAATCGAATGCATGTAGGGAAACTGGGGTAAAATGGGGTTTTGAAATTACACCCCTTTCAGAGCCTCAGGGCATGAAACAAACTATTGGATTTGAAATATCGCGAGACAAGACGACGCCATCTTTTATTTTGTTTCACGTTTTCATCATGTATCGTGTTGGAGAGGTAAATACAATTTTGTCAACTTTTTCATCTTATTTTTTAACAGTATATTTTAAGAAGCAGCTTCTTTGTAATTAAATATTTGACTTAAATCTATTATTGCTCCTGAATTATATTATATATTAAGCAAATAATACTCTTATTTATACATGTGCATTGCTCTGGTTTGTTATTTAATCGTTTTTTTGTGGGGTGAGATTGGTTATCTTAAACGGGCAAAATGGGGTATTTCCCCATTTTGCCCCGGTAGTTTTATTTATTTAAATTATGAATATGAAATGTAGTTTCTACTTAAACATCCTTTTATTTTTTTAATTACAAATATAGGCCTACAGTCTATTTTTAGAATAAACTTTTATTGTTAAGGCCTAATAGTAATAGCTAAAACTTTAAATATAAATTATGAAAGTCTAGTTTGAGCTAAGTCATCTAAGTAGTCTAGGTACGTAAAATAATTCTGACATTTAATTATTGTAATAGTAGGCCTATTTTTTAAGTTCTTACTGAATCATAATTAATTGCTGATATTAAAAAAAAATTGTGTTTTTTTCCCCAGATTATTAACTGTAAGCTATGAGATATTATAAAAGAATATCTGAACGCCAAACTTGGAATCAAACCGACATGCAGCAGGTAGTACTGTCTGTGATCAATGGTGATCATGGGTATAAAAAGGCAGCTACAATGTATGGTGTGCCACAGAAAACCCTGGAACGCTGAGATGCGAAATTTAAAAGCAATCGTAATATTGAGGATGCTTGCAAAAAGACTAAGTAAAAGGATTAAACACAATCTAAATATAGAAATTTTCACATTATTAAATGCTAGAAAAATCAACAAGAATATCCTATGGCAAATGTTTTAAACAAATGAATTTGTATGAAATTAATCTTTATTTAGATAATGCTAATTTGTAATTGTAATTTCTTTTCAGGCCTATGCGCATTCTAAACCATCTTCATATTGGAAGAGGAGGCAGAAGTTGTTCAGTATGTTCAACAGATGGAGAAAATGCTTTTTTGGCTTAGCCTCCTATGAGTTGAGTAAAGTTGCCTTTGAGCTGGCTGAAAGAAATAAAAAGGCTCATAAATTTAAAAAGAGTTTAAGGTGCCGTTTACGACTGGTATCAGGGTTTTATGTTGAGATATGCCAAAAATTTGTCACCGAGAAAGCTTGAAGCGACATCTGCAGCTAGAACAATGGGCTTCAATAAAGTAGCCATTAATACATTTTCGGGTTTATTGAGAATGCCATTGATGAAAATAAAATTGATGTCCAATTAGTATGGAAGGTCGATGGAACTGGCATTTCTGCTGTCCTTAAGTCATTAACAAAAATTATTTCCACAAAAGGTAAAAGGCAAGTTGGCTCTCATACATCTGTAGGAAGGGGTCAACTTATTACAGCTGTTCGGCAAGTGGGAGATACATGCCTCCTATGTTAATCTTTCCCCGTCAGCGCAAGAAGGTAGAATTGATGGTGCTTGTGCAGAGTGCCACCCAAGTGAATGGATCCAAACTGATTTATTTATAAATTGGCTAAAGAAATTTATAAATACACAGGAACCACAAAAGATTAACCGGTTCTTTTAATATTAGATGGACATGCGACACACACTAAAAGCATAGAGCTTATTGATATTGCCAAAGAGAATGGTGTCTTTCTCATTTGTTTTTCTCCACACTGCACTCACAATGCAACCTCTTGACATCTCGTTTATAAAACCCTTGAGTACATTTTATGACCATAATTTCAGGAAATGGTTAAGAACAAATCCTGGGCGTGTGGTAACGCAATTTCAAATTTCTTCACTGTTTGGTGCGACATATCTTGATGCTGCTACCATGACTAATGCAATCAATGGATTTAAAAAGCAGGTATTTGGCCAGTGGATTGGTCAGTATTTACTGATGCTGATTTCATGGCAGCGGAAGTAACAGACATGAGCATTATTTCTGAAGATACAGAAAGTTTTGTTACCACGGACTCAGCCCCCTACCACTGTCTCTGCTCCTGCCACTGATACTAAACCTTCAGGTAGCACATCCACCACTGAGCCATCAACTTCATGTAGCACATCATCCACTGAACTTTCATGTTTTGCAATCTTGCCACGCCATTTGCTGTCCCTCCCAAAACAAGCCCAAAGAAAACGTATTTCCAAACAAAGAGAAAAAACGGCAATTTTGACTTCTTTGCCTTTTAACAAAAATATTTAATTGAAGCTAAAGAAAAAAAGATTCCAAGTCAAAAGAAATCTGTCAAATCATCAAACTAAAAATATTTGGCCACCTGCCTTAAAGAAATGGACATTAGGGGTATTCTCAGTATGATATTTTAATAATGGCTATAAAGTAGGTATTTACTGAGTTTGATCAATATGCATTCAATTTTCAAGTAGCTAAATTTTAAAGTAATTTTATTATAGCTCAAAAAAGAAAGAAAAAAAACATTTGAATGGCAATGTTCAAAACATTTGTTTTCACAAAATCGTAATCGGATAAATGATCAAGTCAACCTTTATGGACAAACAAACATACATACATAAATACTGTGATATATATATGCATACAAGAATATATATATATATATACATATATATATATAAGTTCGGCTCTAGCTAAAACAGTCTGAAATAATTTTTAATAGATATTAAAATAAACTGTTATGGTTATGCTATTATTTAACTATGATCACCTATGTGATTGCAGAGAGTGTAGTTTAGCGTTGGAGAAATGCCGTTGTCAATTATGAACACAAAGTCTTCAGGGTCGTTGCAATAATTAACATCGAAACTCAAATTTAACAATCCATAGGGTGAAACGCTTTCATGATAAGAAATTGAAAATCCTTCAGCCATTCCATTTCCAATACTGACATCTGTAAAGTTGACAAGCAATTCGTCTTTTCTAACTATTGAATAATATTTAGGTTTTGGAAAGCCATAGACGTGTAAAATAAAAGTTAAAGACTTTTTACTCTCTGCATTTTCCTGGTGTATTAAATAAATGTTGCTTCCTTGTAGTTGTGTTGGACCTGTAAGAAAAGGCAGCATATGAGTAGTACATTAATATAATTTTAAAAATAACTCAAGTCAAATGAAAAAAATTAATTTCTTGAAAAAAGATATAACATTTATATAGATATTTTTTTTTCTAAAATAGTCAAATGAGCAAAAAATAAATAAAAATGTCCCATTTAATATCAATTTACGATAACACAATAATTATCATTTAAGTAATTAATAAGTTACATTTTACTAACATAGTAAAATTGGTTACAGTATATTTGCTAGGATTAGATTAGGAATATACTTACATTCCTTAAAAATGGATATATCTTTCTTAAAATGTCGATTTTCTTGCTCAGCTATACATTGGAAGATACTAGAGCTATTACACGACATATTGTAGGTAATTGTAACACTTGAATTTTGGGTTTCAATCAGTAATGACTGTCCACTGAGCAACTTCAGTTTCGGAGAGGGATTTCCTTCTATCTCGCAAAAGAGACAAGGATTTGAATTTCGCTTCATGATGAATACTGTCATGGATTTACCGTCAACAGTAAATGCTTTTACACTTCCTTGAACTTAAAATAAAACATTAATATTTAATGAAGAAAAAAGAACACACACATATATATATATATTATAATGCAATAGAAAAGCATTGAGATAATAAAAAAATATAACTAAAAATAATTGACTTAACTGCATCATAAGATGAAAAAAAAAACTAGTTGGTTTAAATTTTAAAAAAAAAACAAAAAAATATCACATATATATTTAACTAGGAAAGACAAAACAAAAAATACTGCCCTGTCCAAAAAACATGTGTTTGGATGCCCTCATCCGTCAACTTATTAATTTCAATTTTTAAAAAATTAAAAATTTTATAAAGTTATAAATACTTAAAACTTACATAGCACGGAGTAATTGTAAAATATCATTTCACTTGTCCAATTCCAATAGTTTTTTGCCTGACAATAAAAGTCTGAAAAAAGATATATATATATATTTGGCAGGGGCGGATAAAGACTGCACGGGGCTGCAATCAAACGGGGGCCCTATCCAGACAGCGTTACTCAAAATAAAATGATTTCTAAAAGGTGATATAAGACTGTAACTAAATATTAATGTGGAAAAAAAGAGCCTTGACTCAATCCATTCAGCCAGTGGAGCTTGCCAAATTTGAGAAATTTTTAAAAATATAAACTATATTGTATACTATGTTTCTCTAAGCTGGCCAATAAATCAAGTTTTATAAATTTATTTAATTTATAATATTTTCAAGGGTTCGTGCAAACATTTGTACACTTTTATTATACACTATAAAAAGTTTGGGGGGTCCCAAGGCTATCGGGTGCCCCTGGCTTTAGCCCATACAGCACCCCCCCTCCGTTCAATCTTCCATAGATATTAGGGCTGCGGAGATAATCGATTATTTTCTGGATTTATCAGTATAAATTGTTATCGATTAAAATTATTTTAGACGATAAATTAGCGATTAAAACAAAGGAAACTTCTGTAAATAATGTAATTAATTTATTAATAAACTAGCAATTTACCCGTGCTTTGCTGCGGAATTTAGGTTATCAGTTAACGTTGACAACCCGCGTAACACCAATTCAAAACACCTATTGATTTTAATCTGAATCAAGATGGATATACTACAAATATTAACTTCAACCATTCACGCTCCTACGTACACAAGATCTTGGAGATTTAAAGATGCATCTTTTTTATATAACTCATATTGGGAGAAAAAAACTATATTTCGGCAATCATCCCCCTAGTGAGAGGTGATTTAATATTTTTTGCCTCTGTTGCGTACTGGGTTCTGGAACTATCTTAATAATAAAGACAGACTCTTGTCGAACAGGAGATGCTCTTTATTGAACTATAAATACACGAACAATCCGTCATACAGCCATCGAGACATCACAGTATACAGGCTTACAGGATCACAGTCTTTACATCGTTCGAGATCTCACGGCACAGCATACAGGCCCGCAGCCTACTAGTGTTCGAGCACACCTCGATACACTATCCATCAATACGCAGCTCTGGCCGAACGATCCCACACGGACGTTACAAGCCTCTCGTATCTTGTCTCCTCTCGTCTCGTACACGTCTGCTTTCCTCTCTCTACGTCTCTCTCTACACACACTACACAGACCCACACTATATATAGCCCTTGCGCGCACTCTCACGTCATTGTCTGACCTTCCACAAGTCAGTCTCTGAACACCGTTCAACACAATCTCACAACAACTCACAAAACTCATTGCCAACTCATCAACAACTCAGAAACATTCATCGACAGTGATTCTCATACCTTGACAGCCTCTTACCATCGCGGGGAGAGGGGGGTACTCAACAACGTGCCAAAAGTTTAAAGTATCTACCTACACTAAACTTGGACAATTAGTGTTGATTCAATTTTATATGGCCCATTTTAGGTGAAAAAAAGAGGAAATTTTTAAAATTTATATAATTATTTTTCCTTGTCTACCTACACGGGAAATAAGATTTTAAATTTTTATAAATCTCATATAAAAAAAGAAACGTTTTTGGTGCCCCGGCCCCCATAAGGGTGTATTTCAAAATTCTTTTACACAGACTTTCGGCGTGAGAGGTAATTATCAATTTCCCAAAGTTTCATGCTCCTACCTACTTTGAAAATTGGAGAATTAGTGATGAGTTGGTTTATAATATAAGAAAAAATATATTTGGGTCCCCGGTCCCCCATTAGTGATAATTTTGAAATTCCTTTTGCGATTTATTGTTGCGAGATTGTACTCAACACTTTCCCAAAGTTTCATGCTTCTACCTACACAGGAAATTGACAAATTAGTGATTTTCAGTTTTTATATAGAATATACTTGGAAAAAAACTACTTGGAAAAGAACTACTTGGAAAAAAACTACATTTGGGCTCCCAGGCCCCAGTAAAGGATATTTGAAATATTTTCAACCTGCTACGAATGTGAATTTTTAAAAATCTCATATAAGAAAAAAATCATTTTATGGGGGCCCCGGCCCCCATGAGTGTGTGTTTAAACAATTCTTTATTATCGTATTTCCGGTTTTGGAGAGGTTGATATTTCTTACTGGAGCTAAGTTTCTTATTATTTTCATTTATTTCTCAAATTTAATTATACTTAATCGTTTCTAAAAACACTAATCTAATCTTTATCTATTAAAATAATAACAATATTTGCTGTTTAATAATAGTATATTGTGTATTTTACGATATTTTGCACTAAGCTTACTAAGACCTGTTAAGGCAGCCATTTTTATTATTATTGTTTTGAACTAACCGTAACTTTTCACATACAATAAAAGCACACATAAACCTTCCAAATAACTTGAATTACATAAATTATACATACAAAGCTAAATTTAATTGAACTTAATACAAAATAATACAAAAATAAACGCACTTTAGTGACTTTAAACAAATTGTTGAGACTACTTGTCCTAATCCTTAAACTTAAACTAGTAAACTAGCCTTACAGAAAATGAGAATCTTAATCTTAGTAATAACCACAATACTTTTAAGGGCATTAACTTCAACCAAAACACATCCTAAAAAATCATAGTAACATATTTATAGTTATAAACCACCACAACACTAAGCACACAGACTCAGTAACTGACTACACCTCTATCTTAAGTACAATAAAAGAAATTACACTAAAACAATGGAAACATAAAATATGTAGACATAGGCAAGAGCACCTAATTTTAATATTGCTTCTCTCCGGCGATATAGAACGTAACCCAGGCCCAGTATCATTTAAATGCCAACTTTGTACAAAAACATGCACAAGTAAACAAGGAGCAATTCAGTGTGACACCTGCAATGAATGGTACCACACAGTTTGCCTGCATGTTAATACACCCAAGTACATATCAATGGGTCTAAGAAATAAATTTACATCTTGGCACTGCACACATTGTGGATTTCCTCAAATCAATTCAGACCTGTTTAATCATAGGGACCTGATTACCACAAACTTTTACAGTGTTTTGGTTAATTCTAATATAAAAAACACCCTAGATAAAATCAGACCTGCCACACAAACCCATGAAAATAAAAAATCTAATAATACTAACAATCAATACACGCTTAAAACTCTAATAATTAATTTTCAAAGCATAACAAATAAAATTCCAGATTTAGAACTCCTAATAAAAACAGAAGAACCAGACATAATTGCTGGTTCTGAAACTTGGTTGAACCCCAATATATATAACTCTGAAATTTTAAGCAGCAATTACAATATATTTAGAAAAGATAGAACAGACAATCATGGTGGCGTCCTACTTGCAATAAAATCAACTCCCATAGCTGAAGAAATTAACACGCAACCAAACTCCAATATAGAATCTGTTTTCTGCAAAATAGTTACACCAAACTCATCACCCTTTGTTGTAGGCAGTCTATATAGGCAACCAAATACAAATATAGAATACATGAGGAATATCTGCAGTAAACTAATTTACATTAAAAACAATCATAAAAATGCTGTAATTTGGACTATGGGGGACTTAAATCTTCCAGATATAAATTGGAAAAAATATACAATCGATAGCCACCAAAATAATAAAAAAATTAATTAACATTTCTTAGACACAATAAACAACATAAACCTAGAACAGATAGTAAAAAAGCAACTAGGAAAAACAAAATACTAGATTTATTCCTAACAAACAGACCAGGACTAGAAGTAGACTGCACAATAATTCATGGGCTGTCTGACCATGATATTGTTAGGGTAACCAACACAATAAAAACTAAAATAAATAAGATGCCTAGAAGAACAATATATTTTTGGAATAAATGCAATTTAATAAAATTACACCAATCAGCTTCTAACTTCCAACAAAATTTCCTAAGTAAATTCAGCATAGTTAGCCCTGTAGAAGAAATATGGAAGGAAATAATGGATCAGAATGTTCCAACAAAAATAACTTCAAATAGAATTAATAAAAGCTGGTTCAATTTTAAATTAAAAAAGTATTGCAAACTAAAGGAGAATTTATTTAAGAAATTTAAGGCCGCCAAGTTAGAAAGGATACACAAAAAATACTTAAAAATTAAGCACCTGACACAGAAACTTAGCCGTAACCTCCAAAATAATTATATAAACAATGTGATAACTAAAGATAACAATAAAAACTTATGGTCCTTTATCAAATCTAAAAAAATGGAGCCTTCAGGTATAGCCACACTAAAAGGCTCAAATAATAAAACCTATAATGATAATGAAAATAAAGCTAATATCCTTAACAAATATTTTGCATCATCATTTTCTGCCTCAGGCGACAAGGAAATTTCAATAAATTTAAATAAATTGGAAGAAATAGGTTATATAACTGTAGATGAGATAGGTATACATTCACTCCTAAAAAACTTAAAAATAAACAAAGCTACTGGCCAGATGAATTACCTGCCAGGTTATTAAAAGAATTAATCAATGAACTGTCCCCAATCCTTGTAGTTCTTTTTCAAGCCTCTCTAAACCAGGGTAAAGTGCCCGAGGATTGGAAATTAGCCTATGTAACGCCGCTCTTTAAGAAAGGTGGTAAGTCAGACCCTGGTAATTACAGACCTGTATCATTTACTAGTATCCCATGTAAATTACTGGAACAAATAATATATAGCAGAATAGTTAACCACCTTGACAAATATAATGCCTTATGCCCATACCAACATGGCTTTAGAAAGAACAGATCATGTGAAACACAATTAATAGGCCTAATAGATGATCTATCAAAAGGCTTAGATAATAATGATCAAATAGATACAATATTACTAGACTTCTCAAAAGCATTCGACAAAGTTCACCACCTTAGTTTACTCAAAAAACTTAAATACTTTGGAATCTCAGGTCCCTTACATCACTGGATCCAAGATTTCCTATTGGGTAGGGAGCAAACTGTAATAATTAATGGTTCTAAATCTACACCAATAAAGGTTAACTCAGGAGTTCCACAAGGAACTGTCCTAGGTCCCTTACTATTTTTAATTTATATAAATGACTTACCCAACAATATCTCAACAGGAACTAAAGTTAGGTTATTTGCTGATGATTGTATAATCTATAGAACAATCAAGTCAGAACAAGATAGCAAAATTTTACAAAAAGACTTAGATGAATTAATAAAATGGGAAACTAACTGGAGTATGTCCTTCCACCCAGAAAAATGTCAACTGCTAAGAGTAACAAAGAAAAAGAAACAAATAAATTCAAAATATTTCATTCATGGAAAAGAACTAACCCAAACTAAAGATGCGAAATACTTAGGAGTCATAATAAATGAGAAACTATCTTGGAATCCCCATGTTTATTAGTTATTAAAAAATCAAACAAAACCTTAGGCTTTATAGAAAGAAACTTTTAGAAATGTAACAAAGATATAAAACTAAAATGCTATCTCACCGTGGTGAGACCTATACTAGAATATGCATCTTATGTATGGCACCCAATCCACCAAAGAAAATATTGATAAGTTAGAACAAATACAAAAAAGAGCTGCCAGATTCATTACTGGAGAATATTCAAAACTGACAAGAGTAACACCATAAGTTAAATCATTAAACCTTGAAACACTAGAGGATAGAAGAACCAAGAGTAAATTAGTAATTATACATAAGGCAATTAATTAAAATTTAGAAATACAACACAAAGATAACCTAATACAACACTAAAATAGACATAAAGATTGTGGCAAAATTTTGTGAGCCCACTATTATTTGCACCAGAACGAATCAAAACAAAAGGGAATTCACTCTCCAAGAGGTCAAGGAGCAGAGGTCAATAAATATATATGCAATGAACTTCCAGTCTGGTATAAAACTCGGCGATTAGAGGGATCTGTCCTTTCTTCCGCTCAAGCGACCACAGTGAGCTTATCGATTTGATTGTTCAACCCACTGGACCAAATCTCTTACCATCCTTGAGCAAGAATCGCCGACGCAAATTATTCGTGGCCAGAATCTATGTAAGTTGTAACTCTAACTTATTCCCCTGGTATTTGTGAGCATATTTCACACCAATATTTAAATATTAAGATTCGTACAATATCATATTGAAACTGTAGACGTGTTGACCCAATTAGCCATAAGCCGGCCGCACGCCGGGTTACACATGTCTCCTATAATAAATAAATATGATAACACGTGAACCATCCGATAGATGGATTATATTGTATTAGTATAACTAATACTATTATTAACTTTAATATAACTGTAATTATATTTATTTCATTCACGTGATGGAAATGTATTATTATTTCCGTCTTAGATTATAGAATATATTAAATAGCCGTCAGGCAGATGGCTTTAATTATATTGGTGTAACCAATAATAATAATCGCATTGCATTTATTCTACCATCCACTCACAGGATGAAATTATCATTTCGGTATTATATTAATTAACCATCAGGCAGATGGATGGGATTATATTGGTGTAACCAATAATAGCATTGTATTTATTTTACCATCCGCTCACTGGACGAATTATCATTTTAGTATTATATTATAGAATGAATTAATTAACCATCAGACAGATGGATGGAATTATATTGGTGTAATCAATTATATGATTGTGCTTATTCCACAATCCGATTATACAATAATGAAATATTATTCCCAATTCATGTTATGTATATCTTCTATATAATAATGCGGCTAAGCGCGTCCGTGTGTGTGAAGCCCCTATACCACGCAACTCTTGCTAACTTTTTTTTAAAATTGAAAATATAGACGCAAAATCATAATGATTTAGGGTTTGAGAATAACCGAGGGTGTGGTTTTGCGCGCCGTAAAAAAAAAACATTAAGTGGCGTCATGAAACTTTTATTATATTAATTTATTTAATGTTACTTTTTTATCTTGATTATAATCTGATTGTGTGAATATGCATGTGTGCGAGTGTGTTTATGTGTATGTGTGTGTGTGCGTCGGTGTGTGCGTGTGACTGTGTGTTTGTATTAGTTGTGAAATAACGATTTATTTCATAGATTGCTAAAAGTGAAATTAAATATTGAAAAGACGTTACCACGTAATCTTTTATGTATAGTTAAAAGTATGCACTGGATTATGAAAAATTCCGTTAATTTTATGAACACAAGTTTCTGCCGATGCGATCTGCATTGAATAAAAGATGTGATGGAATGTGACTTAAAAAACTTAATGACAAGATCAATCTGCAATGATTTTTTCAGAGAATGTTTTACTTTTTGATTCATTTAAGAAGAAATGAGCTCTTGCGCATTAGTTGGACGATTACTCCCATGAAGTACCACAATGGAAAATAAACAGTGAAAAGAACTTATAGTCGCTATTGAAATAACATTATTTATAACTATAATATGTAATTGGGTAAGATTGAGGCTAATTGGCGCATATTTACTTTTAAAGAAAATGGAACCTTTCTAAACGTTTAAATTGTATTTTGCATTATAAAAAAAAAATCACACGAATATGGCTCGAAGTCACTGTTAAATTACTTTAGAAATAAATGTGAAGAAATTATTTAAGTGCAGACGACATATCAATTTTACATTTTAATATAAGCTTTTATACACCTACGTATATAATCGGATGTAGGCAAATTTTATACGGGCTTATAACAAGTCAAAATTACAGAAAATGAAATTTCTTAAAACAGAAAAATTAACACGGAACCGCTTTTGAAGCATTCAACGAGTGATTTATCATAAAAAACAATT
>MUZC01004468.1:974721-988887 GCA_002072015.1 Radix auricularia | reverse complement strand
TGTGTGTGTGTGTGTGCGTGTGTGTGTGTGTGTGTGTGTGTGTGTGTGGAGGGGAGGGGCTATGTCCGTATGTGTGTGTGATTTGGTTATTTCTATGTCTGCTAATGTTGCGCCTCTAACATGACAACCAGTATTTTAAAAAGTATATATACAAACAAAAATAATAATAAATTTCTACGGTGTAGATAGAAAGGGGTCGAAACGTCCGGGGTCGAAACGCCTTAGGGTCAAAAAGTCCCTTGATGGAACTGTCCGGGATCGAATCACCCCGGGGTCGAATCGACCGGAGTCGAACCTTCCGTGGTCGAACCGTCCGGGGTCAAAGTGTCAAACCACCAAATAGAAAATACTTTTTCCTCAACTAAAGTAAACCAGCATGGTACATTTCCAGCTCAAACCTTGCGACCGATTTAAGGTGTTTCTTTTAAAACAAATTAACTCATACATACCTTAATTTAGCATCAATATTCACATAATTAATATCTGGCCCTTATAAACAAAATCCTATTAATTTGACTAAAGCCATGCTTAGCCTAGAAAAAGAAATAATGTTTTGGAGAGCTTTTCCCATGAAAAAAGTAATATTAAAACATGTATTTTACTCTAAGAACTAACGAATGATGAAACATCAATTTTGAAAAATTTGCATGACATACGCTTTGCGTAAAAACTGTTCTTTAAGGTGTAAATATATCAAGTGTAAAAATATGTCACGGGTAATACGACTTATAAATAAGATCTAGCATAAGAAAGTGCGTGTTATGTCAAAAAAAAGCACACTGACAACAACTCATTTTGTGCCAAGCTGTTTTGAGTTTATTAGTTGAATAGTATACACCGGGAATAAAGATTGATATAAAGTGTATTGTTACTATTAGAAAAAATGTGCGTAAATATATAATGATTGACATAACATTTATAAGGAGATCAATTTCTCACCATTTTCTTAAAAAGCAGCATTGTTCTTATGTTTTTATTTACGTTAAAGGAACATGTGCCTTGATAACAAATAAACCATATTTTCCTCTCTCCACAAGCCACAATATTCACAAATATTATCTGGCTAAAAATATCCTAATCGTCTTAAACTAATTTCATGCTTAAACTATAAATTAAATGAGTGTTTTCTAAGAACCAAAGGAATCATGTGGAAAGATATTGTTTTCATGTTTTGATTCACGTGAAAAGAAAGTGAGCCTTGCCCGTTAGAATTGTTTAACTGTTAACGACATTTGTTATTCTGGTAGAGAATATACCATGCGTTATTAAAGGGGTTCGAGCATGGATGAAAGCTAGCCATCAATCGATCTGAATGGAAGGATGTGGTTGAGCAAACCAGGGCCCTACATGGGCTTTAGAGCCAAGGATTTTAATGATAATGCTTATATTAAAGCAGAAATACCAACATTGATGGATAATATTTAAATTAATAATATTTTTATTTTTTCTCGACACACATATCGTTGTTTTTATTAAGAAGGTGTTTGATTTATCACTACCCTAATTTCCAGATGCGTTTACATTCATTTTTAAGGAGAATTTGAGACCCAAAACCAAACAAAGTTATTCTTATTGTGCCTACCCCGTAGCGTAGCACGGGTATTTTGCTCGTATATATATATATGTATATGTATGTATTTGATGACAATGTATTCATAAAAATGTATTTGATCAACATTTGGCCCCTGGCTCTGAAGGCTCGGCTGCCCAAAAGGTGGATCAAAACAGACGAGAATAGAAACCATCCTCATATATATTATTTCTATCTCAGTCTGGTTTCTAGGCACCCGACTGCGCTGCGAGATAACCTGAACTCCAGGCAGCAACCGTCCTAACGAAGTGTCGTCACACCCGGATCAGGAGCTGGACTCACCGCTATCCACGCGTCTTGCATCCGAACCGCAGCCCACGATTGGACCAGGAGCTGGACTCACCGCTACCCACGCGACCTGCATCCAACCCCTACCTCACCCTGCACTGATCGACAGGACCAGAGGAGGACAAGTCGTCATCACCAGCGTACTCCAAGTGTAACGCTGAAGCTAACCATTCAGGTTGTGTTTACACCTCAGAGTGGTAGAAACCGGTTATTCACACCATCCATGATTACCGAAGTCACCTGGAACCATAGGTGAAGCAGCCAACAAGAAGCCAACTACATTAGTTGATGCCTACACATCACCTGTGTAGAAGCCGGTGATTCACACCATCCGTGATTACCGAAGTCACCTGGAACCATAGGTAAAGCAGCCCTTAGGACAGATTGCAGAACCAACCGTTCACGGAGCGGGGCAGTCATTCCTATAAAATTTAAGTATACCCTATAATTATAATATTGATTGGCACAAGCCTTATGATGAATTTTGGCAATTACGGAACTTGTTTCCGCTCACTGTAAATATTGTAAAATAAATTATTATTACAATTTCACCTAATTGTTTGTTGATCATCGTATTGTGAGAGATCACTAAAGTATGCTCGTGTAGGCAGAGAGAGAATAAATTAAATAATATACCCCTAGACAACTTGTCAAAAATATATCAACATCTTTCTCTCCACAAAGATAAAAACACCTTTCTTATTCCATATGCAAGAACAAACACATACAAGTTTTCGTTCTTTCCGTCCGGTATTCGGGCGTGGAATGGGTCTCCTGCAGAAACCAGGAAAGCCACCACTTTATCATCTTTTAAAACTCTAGTAAGAATACAGGACTAAACACAAACCATAGAAATACGTAGGACGCAATAATCTTCTGTACAGAAGTAGCGTCTGTAACATATAAGATAAGATAAGATAAGATTCTTTTACACCGACTTTCGTCATGAGAAGATACTTAACAATTTCCCAAAGTTTCCTACACTGAAAATTGGAGGATTAGTGATTTTCAATTTATATATATATATATATATATATATATACTTCTATACTAATAAAAGGGAAAGCCCTCACTCAGTGACTGACTGACTGACTGACTGACTCACTGATTCATCACTAATTCTCAAACTTCCCGTGTAGGTAGAATAGTGAAACTTTGGGAAGTTGTTGGATACCATCTGACTACGAAAATTGGCGAAAAAGAATTTTGAAAATCTAACTCATGTGGGGCTGGGGGCCCAAAAACCTTTTTTGCTTACATCACTAAATCTCCAACTTTCCGTGTAGGTAGAAGCATGAAACTTTGGGAAGTTGCTGAATACCCACTGTGGACAAAGTTTGGCATAAAAGTTTTTTTAAAAATATCTCTAAAGTGGGGCCGGGGGCCAAAAAAAATTGTTTCCTTATATGGGCTTTATAAAAATTGAAAATCACCAATTTTCCTACTTCCCGTGTAGCTAGAAGCATAACACTTTGGGAAGTTGCTGGGTGACGACTAATGACGAGGATTGGCGATGAAGAACTTTTAAAATCACATTCATGTGGGGCCGGGGGCCAAAAAACTGTTTTTTCCTTCAGCACTAAATATCCAATTTCGCATGTAGGTAGAAGCATGAAACTTTTGGGAAGTTGTTGGGTAACCACCAATGACGAAAATTGGCGATACAGTTTTTTTAAAAATCTCGCTTTTGTGAGGCAGGGGGCCCAAAAAGCTTTCCCCTTATATGTGCTCTATAATAACTGAAATTCAACAATTTTCCTATTTCCCGAGTAGGTATTCCCGTGTAGGTAGAATCATGAAACTTTGGGAAGTTGTTGGATACCCTCTGACTACGAAAATTGGCGAAAAAGAATTTTGAAAATCTAACTCATGTGGGGCCGGGGGCCCAAAAACTTTTTTTGCTTACATCACTAAATCTCCGACTTCCCGTGTAGGTAGAAGCATGAAACTTTGGGAAGTTGCTGAGTACCCACTGTGGACAAAATTTGGCAAAAAAGTTTATTAAAAATATCTTTCAGGTGGGGCCGGGGGCCCCAAAAGATTGTTTCCTAATATGGGCTTTATAAAAATTGAAAATCACAAATTTTCCTTTTCCCGTGTAGGTAGAAGCATAAAACTTTGGGAACTTCTGGGTTTCCTCTCACGACGAAAATTGGCGAAAAAGAACTTTTAAAATCTCGCTCATGTGAGGCCCAAAAATCGTTTCTTCCTAATATGAGCTATATAAAAATTAAAAATCACTTATTCTCCTATTTCCATATCCTCCTGTTTTGAAGCATGAATCTTTGTAAATTTTTTCAGTACATGCTTCCGATGATAATTGGCAAAAGAGAATGTTACATTTCCCACTAATGGGAGCCGGGGCCCCCTAAAATTTTCTGTATATGAGCTAAACAAAAAATTAAAATCACTAATTCTCATATTTCCCATGTAGGTAGAAGCATGAAACTTATGAAATTTTTTGAGTACCAGCTCTTGACAATTGGCAAAAAGAATGTTAGAATTCCCTATAATTGGGTACCGGGGGCCCAATTATATTTTTTCGTGTATTAAAAAAATACTTATTACTAATTCTCCAATTTTTCGTGTAGATAGGAGCATGAAACTTTGGGTAATTGTTAAGTACCCTCTAAGGACAAATGTTGGTGTAAAAGAATTTTGAAATACAGACTCATGGGGCCGGGACCCAAAAAACGTATTGTTTTCTTATATGAGATTGATAAAAATTGAAAATCACTGATTCTCTTATTTCTCGAGTAGGTAGACTCATGAAACATTTGGGGAATTGATAACTACACTTTCACGATGGTAGCAGATCAAAACATATTTTAAAATATCTCTTACTGGGGTCCGGGGGGCCAAATGTAATTTATTTTCTAATATAAACTATATAAAAACTACACATAACTAATTTCCCCCTTCTCCATTTATGTAGAAGCATAAAACTTTGGGAAGTTGTTGAGTACAATCTCCAATTGTAAGTTGGTGAAAGAGAATGATAAATTTCCACTCACAGGGGGCTAGGGGCCCAAATATAATTTTTTCTTATATTAAAAACCGACTCATCACAAATTTCACATATCATCGTGTAGGTTAATATATAAAAAATTAGCAAGTTGTTGGCTACCCTCAAAACGACGAAATTGACGTAAAATAATTTTTAAATGCACGTTCACGTGTTTTTTTCCTTATACGTGCTATAAAAATTTTAAAATCAATAATTCTCCTATTTTCCAAATAGACAAAGGAATGAAACTTTGGGGGTTTGTTAACTACACTTCCACGATGGTAGCAGGTGAACAGTTATTTAAAACATTCTTTACTGTGGGCTGGGAGGCCAAAATGTAGATTTTCCCTAATATGAACCATATAAAAATTAAAAATCCCTAATTCTCCCATTCCCTATGTAGGTAGAAGCATAAAACTCTAGGAAGTTGTTGGGTACCCTTTCACGACAAAATATTAGCGTAATATATTTTTAAAATTCACACTCATTGGGGCCGGGACCAAATATGTGCTATAGACTAATTGAAAAGCACTATTTTTCCTATTTCCAATATAGGTAACCCATAAAACGTTGGATATTTTTTTAATACACCTCCACCATGGCAGCAGGTGAAATAAAATTTAAATTATTCCTTGGTGGGCGCTGGGGTCCAAAATATAGTTTTTTATGCACTCACTCACTAATCACTAATACTCAATCTTCCCGCAGCAAAGCGCGGGCAAATTGCTAGTAGCTCATATAAGGAAAAACCGTTTTGGGGCCCTGGCCCCCATGAATGGGAAATTTAACTATTTTTTCCAATAATAATTAAGAGCATGTAATTAACAAATTTCCAAAGTTTCATGCTTCTACTACACGGGAAAAAGAAAAATAGGTGATTTTCAATTTTTATACAGCCCAAATAAGGGAAAAAATGTTTTCGGCCCCGCGGCCCCACATGAGCGTGATTTTTAAAATTCTTTTTCGCCAACTTTTGTAGTGAGAGGGTACCCAACAACTTCCCAAAGTGGCATGCTTCGACCTACACGGGAATTTAGTGAGTTAGTGATGAGTCGTTTTTCAATATAAGAAAAACTATATTCGGGCCCCAGGTGCCCATGAGAGGGAATTTTAACATTCTTTTTGCCAATTTTTGTTCCTCTCGTGTTTTCCATTCAAGCGGCTACGTCAATGCGCGTGCGTAGGCAGTGTAAATACCCTCTTTTCCGGTTGGTCACTTTTATTTAAATTTTGTATTTGCAAAAGTAAAATCTATAAATGTCCAAATTAAGTGGGACAATGAACCCTCCGAAAAAAACGTAAAATTGGTGATGGATCCCGTGTATTTAATGAATAATGGACACACAAATTTGTCTTTGGTATTAAAGGCAAGAAAGCGATGTGTTTACTGTGTCATGAAACTATTGCCGTATTTAATGAGTACAATCTGAAACGACACCATGAAATAAAACATAACAATTTTGGCGGCAAACTTTCTGAAGAAGAATGAAAGAATAAAGAGGAAGATTGTGTTACAAAGTTGAAGAAAAAAGCAACAAACTTTATTTACAAAGCAATCAACACTTCAGGATAGTGCTATAGAGCCAGTTTCGTGATAGCCTACAATCTCGATGAAATAAGCCGTTTTCGGGTGGCGGGTCTTTTAAGCACTGTATTGTAGTTTGTGGAAGCGTATTATATCCTGATATGAGAAGCAAATTTGAAAATGTTTCATTTATGGCTGCGGAAATTACCGATTAATTTCTCGATTAATCGGTAAATTATTTTAGTGATAAAAATTTTTAAATGTTTTTAAAACCTTTTCGATTTATAAACAAATTTTAAAAAAAATAATTTAAAATAGTTTGGTTTTTTCTTACAAACTTCTCAATTAAAAAAAAAAGACTCTAAATGTGTAAACTTAATTATAACCTGTTTCATAGGGACAATGATTTTGTTTTAAAAACCCAATGTTTTAAAAATAATTAACAATAACAAAATTTTAATTCATTGACATTATTTTGAACTGCTTATATTTAAATATATTTCCTAACAATATTTTATTTTTAAAGTAAATTATATTAAATACTTAAGTCATGGGCATTTTTAAAAATGCCATTAAGGGCCCAAAACGTGAAGGAAAAAAACATAGTGAAAAAAAGTGATTATGAGGTCTTAGAAAAAAATATATAAATTTTGAACCACTTATGATAAAAAGGTGATTTTTATTATTTTGCTAAAAGTCAAACCATTTCTATATAGCTGTATTACTTCTATATTTTATAATTAATTTGTAAATTTTCAACCAAGTGCCTAAACTTAAATGCGTTATTTAACTTATTTTATTGATAACTATGTTTTAAAAATAACACAATTAAAATAGAAATTCGATTTCCTGTTTTTATTACTTCCCTTGAAAAGTTCAGTTTAATGACGTCATTCATGTTTATTCTTAGCTTTAACAAAAATATCGATTCATTAATGGGTAATTTTTCAAAAGTTAACGATTAAATTTATTTTAATCGATAACAGCCCTAAATTAAACAAAAATATATCCTAAAAATATAATATTTTAATTAAATACTAAAGCAATGGGCATTTTATGAAATTTTCAGTTTAATGACGTAATAATCTTATTTTCAGCTTTAATCAAAATTATCGATTAATTATTCAGTAATTTTTCAAAAGTTAACGATTAGATTTAAATTAATCGATAACAGCCCTAGTTTCATTGTGAAGACGGAGTATAGTGCGACGTATTGTCTCAATCTGTTAGGAGCTAACAGAACAGCTATAGACCACGAGCTTATATTTTGTTTGGTTTTCATTGGCACTGGATGAACGCTCAGATAATGAGAACAGTAGGAAGTTACTCATTTTTATCCATGGAATTAATGAGCATTTGTTCATCACAGAAGAATTACTTGGCCTGTAGTCAATGAAAAGTACAACTACTGGTCAGGAATTGTTTGAGTGTACTGTAAATTATGTTGAGAAAAGTGGCCTGTAATGGAATAGAATAGCAAGATTTTACAACAGATGGGGCCAAAGTTTTTACTGGAATAAATGTGGGTACGGTTAAGCTTTAAAAAAAAATCGAAAATCATTTTAAACGGTGCAGCCCTTCAATAAATTAGGCCAACCCCGTGCCAAAACTATTGCCCAACCCTGATATAACCCCTTTTAAAGTGAAAAAAGGGTTCTGGGCCCCCGGCCACCCATGAGTGGAAATTTTAAAATTTTATATAATTATTTTCCATTGTCTACATACACGGAAAATAGGAGAATTATAGATTTTCAATTTTAATAAATTTCTTATAAGAAACAAAAAGTTTTTGTGGCCCCGGCCACCATGAGTGTGTATTTCAAAATTCTTTTACACCGACTTTCATCACGAGAGGTTAATTAACAATTTCCAAACTTTCATGCATTTGCATTTACGGAAATTAGAAAAATTAGTGATGAGTAGGTTTTTGTGATAAAACAAACTATATTTTTTACCCCGGTCCCGCATAAGAGCAAATTTTAACACTCTTTTTTTGCCACTTTTTGTCGTGAGATTGTACTAAAAAACTTACCAAAGTTTCATGCTTCTTCCTACACGGGGAATGAAAAAGTGTTTTTTTAGTATTTATATAGCTCACATAAGAAAAAAAATAAAGTTTTAGGGACCCAGGCCCCCATGAGTGGGAAATTTCTTTTTTTTGGGGGCTTGAAATTATCGTCGGAAACATGTATTTAAAAAAAATTTCCAAAGTTACATGCTTCTATCTACACGGGAAATGGGAAAATTGTTAATTTTCTATTTCTATAGAGCGTCAATTAGAAAAAAATTGTTTTGGGCCCCTGGCCCCACATGAGCGAGATGATTTAAATTCTTTTTCGCCAATTTTCAACGTGAGAAGGTAGCCAACAACTTCCCAAAATTTCATGCTCCTACCTACACGAAACATTTTAAGAATTAGTGATGAGTAGTTTTTAAATTTAAGAAAAACTAATTTTGGGTCCCGGCCCCCCATGAAAGGGAGTTTTAACATTCTTTTTTGCCAATTTTCGTCGGTAGCGTGTACAAAAAAAAATTCAAAACTTTCATATTTCTACCTATACGGGAAATAGGTGAATTAGTGATGTTCACATTTTATATAGCTCATAAAAAGAAAAAAAAACGTTTTAGGGGCCCTGGCCCCCTTGAGTGAGAACTTTAACTTTTTTCCCTTCAAATTATCGTCGGGAACATGTACTCAAAAATGTTTTAAGTTTCATTCTTCTACCTACACGTGAAATAAAAAAATTGGTGTTTTTCAATTTTTTAGAGCCCAAATGAGGAAAAAATGGTTTTTGGCCTACGGCCACACATGAGCGAGATTTTTAAAACACTTTTTCGCCAATTATCGTCGTAAGAGGGTACGCAACGACTTCCAAAAGTTTTATGTTTCTTACTACGCGGGAATTTGGAGAATTTGTGATAAATCAGTGAGTGAGTCAGGGCTTTCCCGTTTCTTAGTATATATATACATATATATATATTAAAATTATATATCATACACTTTTCAATTGTGTATCAAAGAATTATAACTTTTGTTTATTTCGATCATATTTTTGACAAAACCGTTAAGACAAACGTACAAGTTTGAAAAAACAAATTATGTATATTGATAATCAGCTACAAATGTTCTGCTCGTTTCATAACTTTATTTAGACACAAAAAACGTAAACAGACTTGACAACAAATGAGAGGATTAGTTTTTCATAATTAAAAATAGTCAAAAACCTTGTATTGTCAAACCCCTTGATGTTTTCAGCTGTATCTCAAATTGTATTAAAAATAATCCCTATTTAGCGCTTAATCGATACGATTAGCTTTTACAGAATAATGAAATAATTTTTCTTAAAATCATTACCATATATTTTTATATATCCTATATAATAAAAGGCAAATTTCTATGCAGTCATCGATAGCGATTCGTTCCACAAACTCCTAAGGACTCACAAAACCAATCAGACAAAATAATCTCATTGACAAAGTGAATACATTGACGTTTAAAACGAGTTATTTTTGGTGCAGTTATTTTTGGTCATGATTCAGTAAAATGTTCTCATCTTGAAGTGTTTCAATTAATACATTTACGCTGACTTTTAAAACCAGTTCTGGTGCGAGATTTTCAGTACTGTGCTGCAATCTTGAAGTTTGGCGGTCGTGCTAATCAATGTTGTTACTCAATTTCCCCATCCACAAAAAAACGACAGCGTTCCGTCTTCGATAATAAAGAAGCTACGAGGCGTGTTAATGTAAGGCGTCAAGAACTGCGTCACAAGAGGTCACAGTACAACACCTTACGTCAACAGGAAATACACATACATCGTCAACGTATGGCCCGCGCGGCACTAACAAATCACTAAATAGGCAAATAATGGAAAATGATCGCCTTGCGTTTCGACGAGCAAAAACTCTTCGCGGCAAAAGCGTAGTCAAGGACATGCAAACGTTTGACGAAAAATTATATGCACGACACAGTTGTGGCAAATATTGCAATGATAAACACTTCTTCGTGGAAAGGTCCCAAGTACAAAAATGTAGTGATTGCTGAACGAAAAACAAAGTCCACTTACCACCAATCCTTGCCTCACCTTTATTTGAGTCTCACGACAGACGTTCACAATCACCATCACAAAAACTTAATTAAAAACATCAGTTCAATTAAAAGTGCTTTGCATTTGCTTCCATTGGCGCGCAGTCTTTAATACATTACAGGTCTCAAAGCAATAATAGAAGGACTGCTAGGATTAGCAATCTTGAACCCAACCATAAACCAATGGTATCTCCTATACTATTTCCTTTCGGCGAACAAATTTGGACACAAGTTGTAAAGTTAATTAACCACAATCCTGAAACATAACAAAAATTCCACGAAGGGAACCAGCCGTAAATCTTAGGACAAAGATGACACAAATGCAATACTACAGTCACAGATTTGCTATAAGAGATCGATTTAAACCAATGCTTTTTTTGCCGGAAAACTGACTCAGCAATACTTCGTAGATTCATACGTCAAAGCTGAAGGCAACAGACTTAACTACACTCGACATAACCAAAGAAATTTGAGGGTGGAAAATATACAGGATTAAAGGTTTACATTCATGCTATAGCAGCCGATTAAGTTATTCGTCCGAGAAAACCTGTTATTCTTCCTTAATCTTTTCAAGGAAACACCAGAAATATGACTTAACACTACCAGGATGCGATGGCCATTCCTGATGATGCTAACTATTAGCCTATCAAGTTCTTAAGTTCTTTTACCATGAAGATGGCCTTTAAATATCTTAAATATAAAAGTATGAGCAAGTATCATTCTACTATGGAATTTGAAGACAGAGCGAGGACTTCGTTATGGGACCCTGTTAGTGGTACGATTGTTGAAAGACCACATCATCTTTGCCAAAATTCTCTCTTGACTTAAGGCAGCGACAACCATTTTTATTCATATAATTGACTTAGCACCTGCAAACACAGATCTACCTTTCGTTTTACGGAGACCACAGTTCCAAATCAAACTGGCTTTCGCCATGATCATCAGCAAGTCTCAAGGACAAACACTAGATAAAGTTGGCATATCTTAGACAGAACCAGTCTTCTCTCATGAACAACTCTACATTGCCTTTGCACCCGTTCGTACTTATTCTGACTTTGCTGTAATAGCTCTCAACGGGAAAGAACAAGGCAACTTATTCAACGATAGTGATGCATGCTTCACGAAAATGTCATCTTCAAGGAAATTCTTGATATTTAACAGTCAATTATTTATACATCTGTGCACACCAGGAGCAACCGAAGGCAACGTGGGCGAAAAATGAAATACATCACTTGTTCTGCGACGTGAATGTCCTGCAAACTCTTCTGCATAGCAATTATCAAAATAGAGCGTCCAATACACAAGCAACAGTTACACGATTTCCTCTGAAATTTTTTGTAAAATATAATTTCCCTCGAATTCCATAATTTTGGAAATAATTTATAAATAGCAAGTTTTGGTAGGTTTCCGAATTATTGATAAGAAATGATTTTTAAAGTAATCTAGAATAATTACCCATGAAAACAAAATCATAATTTCTTTTCTGGTCAAGTATTTACTACTTGTCTTTAAAAAAAAACGTTGTTATTTCTAAAAAAAAAAATTATAAGATAAAACAAGCCTAAAAACTACATTAATTGTTTTATAACAATTCAATAACCTAATGCTAATCTGATATTTGATATTCCGTGTGTTCCTTGAAACATCACATTCAATTTACTCTTTTTTCCTATTTTCTTTGTCCTTGTTTGTTTTTGTTTTCTTTTTATTGTTTATTTCATAACATGTTTTAAGATATATGTAAGTAATTGTGTATTGTATTGTACTGACGAAGGCATTAGCCGAAACGTCTAATATTACTAGTATTGGTTCATGAAAATAGCTTAAATTTATTGTCTTCCTACACAAATAGTTTGTGTAATTTTTTTTAAATTGAAACATAGACATATGTTAATTTGCACTTTTTACTTTTAATAAACTTACTTAGAAAAGATACCTTTAACGTTTCTTACAAAATAGTTTTAAGTTTCATGACATTAAACTTACCTTTCTGTCTCTTATCTGCTATAAGAGAAAGTATGTTTGACTGGTTTCCATTTTGTATCCGGCCTTTTAAGTCATACCAGTGAATGTAAGTATTTATAGGATGAACTTCTACTTCTGCACAAGTACATGATATTTGTGCATTTTCATTTACAACTTGTTTACAATGTGATATTGAAATTCTAGGATTTTCTGTTAAATACACAAACGAAATGTGTGATTAGAATATACATTATAGCACTATTATTAGACTAATGTATGTGAAAGCGTGTCGGAAAATGACTTGATCATGCCAATAAAGGAAGATATCATTATTTTCTCCGAATGTGTAAATTATAGATTTTTTCTCTCCTAAATATTTATGCAATGTTATTTTTTTTTTATTTCTTGATTTTATTTATTGTTAACTGAAAATGGTAATTGCCGGTAAGTCAGCACGTAAATTTATTCATAAAAAATTAAACTTTTATTCTCTCTTTCATTACACTATCTATGTATCTATGTATTTATGTATCTATGTATCTATGTATCTATGTATCTATGTATCTATCTATGTATCTATGTATATATGTATCTATGTATCTATCTATCTATCTATCTATCTATCTATCTATCTATCTATCTATCTATCTATCTATCTATCTATCTATCTGTCTATCTGTCTATCTGTCTATCTGTCTATCTGTCTGTCTGTCTGTCTGTCTGTCTACCTACCTACCTACCTACCTACCTACCTACCTACCTACCTACCTACCTACCTACCTACCTATCTTCCTATCTATCTATCTATCTATCTATCTATCTATCTATCTATCTATCTATCTATCTATCTATCTCTCTATCTATCTATCTATCCATCTATCTATCGATCTATTTATCTATCTATATTTATAACCTTCTATCTATCTATCTGATGTAACTAACTATCTATTTTTGTTTTGATTTATGTATGTATCTATGTTTCCATCTATCTTTGTATCTATCTATATATCAATCTACCTAAAAAACGATCTCATTATGTAATAATAATAATAATAATAATAAGCGCTGTATTCCTGCAAGGAGCCGGGCTCACAGCGCTTTGCATGGAAATAATAACATACACATCTATATATATAAAAATGAAAATATGTGTGTGTGTGTGTGTGTGTGTGTGCTTGTCCGGGGTAACTGACTAAACTATTCATCCGATCGTCATGAAAATTTTTAAGACTGTTTAGTACCCTCACGGAATGGTAACTGGCTACTTTTTTTTTCAATCTAACACTAAAGGGGCGCCGGGGGCCCCAAATGTGAATTTTTGCTTATATGAGCTATATAAATAATAATTTAATCGCTAACTACTTTCTTTTTTGATTGATCTTAACCAAATTTTGCAATTAAATTCTTGATAGCCATTATTTAAATACCATAGTGCACTAAATTCCAAATGGCAACTCCTTCGAGGCTGGGGGCCCAAAATACGTGTTTTCTTAAACGTTTACGATTTTTTTCACTATTCAATTATTAAAGGTCTTGACAAATAATTATAAATGTATCCATTATTATCCATCTTAAAATAAACAGTTGAAATGAGCGTTATATCTTGCCCCGAATGGGCCCCTGGGGCCCTAAATGTCGGTTTTTTTCCTATATAAGATATATAAAAATTAGTTTAAGCGATAGCTACTTGATACATTGATGGATCT
>MUZC01004468.1:936777-966837 GCA_002072015.1 Radix auricularia | reverse complement strand
TATATATATATACATACATATATCTGCCAGTTCTCTCTCTTACTCTCGGTCTTTCTTTCTCGTACTCCATCTTTCTTTTTGTTCCAAATCGTATGTTATTTCTCATTCACTGTACATACTGAATGTTATCAAGGCAAATTTGAATGTATTATCATTACTTGAATTTATTCCTGTGCGTGTTTTATTGAATATTTTTTTATTCCAAACTGTCATATATATTATTATTTCACACTTCCTACATACAAAAATGATAATAATAATAATAAATAATAAAATTTAAAATATAAAAATAATTAAACAAAATAAAAATAAACAATAAAAAATTAATTTTTTTACATACCCATATATTACCAGCCGTATATACGTTTAATAACATACATTGGCATCCTTCTGTCTCAGGAGACGATGGTGCATATTGAAAGTTTATTTAAAATTTTACTTGTTCTGAGGCTTATAAACTAGCAAAATAATTGGCGCTTAGCAACTGATAGTTTGAACGAAGTTATCGTTGAGAACCCCTTTAACATCAATTTAAAAAAGAAATATTTCAATCTGGATTATGAAAAATATACTTTTTTTGTCAATAATGTCATGGTCGTGTAAAATGAAATGGGAATAAAATTGCATAAAACATACTTTCGGAAATTGATTCAGGATGACTATATGTCTTACGGTCTGAAGATTTCAATCCTGGTCATTATGGAAATAAGTGGATTTATTTAAATTGTTTTAAATCTTATGGGGAATAAAGCTTTAAAAATAACGAGAAAACTATCTTGCGCTCGGTTTAAAAAAACAGATGTTAGGAATTCATTACACTACAAAAAATATATTAAATTTGGTAAATAATTATCGATATACACAGTAGCCCTTGTTTAAATAACTCTTAATATTGCTCATGTTTAAAAATGGCTTTACATGCCCCCAGCAACTATTTAGTAGTATTTATAAACAACAAATTAATACCCGAGATTTTCGCGGGAGCGTACTCAAAAACTTTCTAAGTTTTAATGGCCCGTTGATAAAAGAAAATCTTATTTAAACAATTTAAAAAGAAACTTTGAAAAAGGGAGAAAAAAACAAAAAGATTAAAAACTTAAATAAAGGCCCGAGGACCCTATCATTTTAAGATGTACGGTTTAAAAAACAGGTCATTTCATTCTGAATCATTGTGGACATATATGTTGTTATATGTGTTTTTCTTAATCGTGTGAAATCGAATCATTAAAATTTCTTAAAACGCATATGAGAAAGAGATGTGGGGCTTTCGACTCCTAAAAATGAAACATAAAATTTTAATTCCCTATAATATCTCTACATATGCGATGAATTTTTTATATGCAAAGTTTTGTCAAAATACATGACACATTATCCAAAGTTTAAAACAAATTTTTATTCATTTCATATAAGGTGAAAAGGTACATATCGTTCCACGGCTCCCTGTAAGTGATATTTTTTTTCGCATGTTACGATCTCAGGAGTGTACTTAAATTCTTCCCAAAGTTCATGCTTCTACGGTAAATTTGGGAAATAGTTATACGTACATTTTATAATAACAAAAATATTGAATTTTTTTTTGCCTGTTACAATTTAGGGGGGTATTTAGCAACTCCTAGCAATTAGTGTTGATTAAGTTTTATATATCCAATTTTAGGGAACAAACATTTTTGGGCCACCACCATGAGTGAGAATTTAAACATTTTTTTCGTCAATCGTAGAAGTTATGAAAGTTTAATGCCTCTACTTACACACGAAGCTGGATAATTCGTTTTGAGAAAGTGAGTGGGTGAGTCATGGCTCGGCCTTTATTTGTTAAGTTATATTTCTGAAAACTTTATTTTTCTTTAGATGGTTTATCTTTTTTGTGTATTTAAGGATGTGTCAATGTGTTTTGTAGCTTTTATATTATTTTTTTTTTGGTTCTAGTGCTAAATATCAACAAAGTAGTTAATCATGTTTTAGGATTTACAATGCCTTTGAACAACAGTTATCTATACAAATAAAAGCAATGCCCTAACTGACTAACTAGCTAACAAACTCATCGATAATTCTTCCATTTCCACTGTAGACAGAAGCGTGAGAATTTGGAAATTTGTTCAGTAAATTCATGCGATGGTAACAGGTGAAGAAACGTTAAAAATATCCGTCACTGTGGGTGGGGGTGAGGGGGATTAAATATAGTTTTTTTTTTTTTTACATTTCTATTTTTAGCTTCTCAAGAACGACTCTTCAATTTCTCGTGTAAGAAGAAGCATGGAACTTTGATTGGTTGTTTAATTTACTCCAACGATGGTAAAAGGCACGCTCAAATAAATAGTATATATATAACTATTACTCAGTAACTGCGGGGCAAAAATTTAGTGGCTCCTTTCTAAAACGTGCTATATATATTTTAAAAATAATATTTTCGATACCGCTAAATGTATTGATATTGACGCAACTTGGTATGTAAAAGTCTTGATGGCCCGTAATAAAATAATATAAGATATTGAACACAGATTTGCATATTATTTTGTAGCCAAAGGCCCTAATATCTTTTACGTAAATTTTTAAGGCTCTTAAACTTTCTTCATTCGATTTCACACCTTATGAAAAATAACTAAAATGCTAAATTCAATCATGATGCGTATTGAAATACCCTATTGTTTTAAACTTTATATTTTACATCGATGGGGCCACGGTTTTCTTATTGTAGTTTTATTTAATTTCGTATCAATAGTATTTTTTTCATCAAAATGCTCACTTTTTAAAGTTGTTGTGTAAGCTCAAGAAGATATCTCTGGCATAAATGTTGTTACAATACCAATATAAGTGCCTGAAATGTCGTTTTAAAAAAAAACATAATTTTTCGCTAAATTTTATTTAGTTACCAATACGATGTACTAGTTAAGAAACGGAAAGTCTTCGTTATGATGCAAATTTTTTCATTCAACTTATCTTTTACAATTAGAATCAATTAGACGACTCATCCGTTCATATACTTTTCAAGTACTTTGATCCTTAGACTTTGAAGAAGATAAAGTGGATTTTAAAAAACGTTTAGTACATTTTAAAAAGAGACCTGCATCTTGGTTTCTTAACACAGTTTTCGTTAACCTTTTAAAACTATTTAAATCAATTTGGTTTTCTGTGGCGGGAATAATAACTTGTTGTCTTATTTAATGTGTTCAAAAATAGTGTTTTTCATTCTGAAGTACCAAAGATTCTTTGAAATAAGTCTATAAATATATATATTTACAGACACAAATACACACAAACACACACCAAAACACAAACATACATGTAAAACTTTTGCAGAGTTTGAGCCTGCCGTCCCTTAACATGTATGGAATTATTTTCCTTTCAAAAATATTGCAAGAATTATTTTAGATTTTTGCTAATTGCACAATTCATTAGCTCGCAATACGTTTGTTCGAGTTTTTTATTTTATTTAATTTTTTTTAAAATACACGCGATCAATATTTCGGGGACATTTTGTTGAAACATTGCTAGCCATTTAAGTCTTGACAATACATTGTAAAAAAAGGGCAAAACAAAAGATATACATTTATAACCATCCATTGACATTAATGCGTGTTCCTGTTTTTATATCATTTTTTAAGGACAATTTATAAACATTTTTTTATAAAAATACATCAATTTGTATTTGGAAAGTTTTAAAATCACAACAATAAACCTAATTAAAAAAGAAGACAAAAGTAATGTTTCCCCATACCATTTTTGAGACCTGTGCCGCTGTCATGAAATAAAATCTCCCCAAAAGTAAAGCCTTCCCCGGAGAAATTATTTTAAAACAAAATCGACCCCGGAGAACTTGTTTTAAAATAATGACTCCGTCTTTAATTATTGGAAATTATAAATAAATGTTTTATTCCATTGTATTACTTGAAATACAGTTCGTATTTGTTCTTCATGCATTTTTGTATGATTTTTAGAAATTCAATAATCATAAGCTTAGTCAGGGGCGTAGCAATTTGCAGGCGTAGTGGGTGTATGCCTGGATACACACATTTTTAGAGGTGGCTAATTGCCCAGAGTTATTTAATAGAATAATAGACAAATGATTTTGAAAAGTCAAGATGAGTAAGTAATACAAGAACGTCACACCAAAGTATTGTAACAAATATTCACTATTGACGTTTTTGAGAATCACCGGTGGCTAGGACTGACATGAAGTTAACGATTTTTATTTGTGCATTATAATGATTCAAAAATATTATGAATGAATTTTGTCGTTAGCCTTTATTAAATTTTTTAGCAAAAAATTTAACAAATTCATTTTGCCTATGATTGATAATTTATTTTTAAAATTTAGTTCACTTTTAAATTACATTAAAAGAGGTTTCAAATGGGATTACATTTTGTGTAGCCGTTTCAAGTAACACAGAACATGCCAAAACTAAGGCACACGAACATTAGATCACCCGCTCTAACGATGAATGTCTTAGCTTGGGTTGGAGTCCCTCGATAGTTGTTTTTCTATAACATAAACAAACGTGATCTGTGGAGATCTGGTTTGAGGCGAGGCACTCGCTTAGTTAGTTTCAGAGTCGCGTATAGGTGTGCCATAGAATTAGTTATGCATAAAGTCAATTATCTTACAGAATGTAAGAGCCCAGAAGACTGAAAATGTAGCTGAAAGGTGAGCTTTTTTATAGGTGGCATGGGCCAGAAAAGCGCAAAGAGTCATTTGTTAGGCGTTCTCTAGACTAGCTAATGAGTAGATTGCTTAAAGACGGGCGCGTACTGTTCATTTATGTTGTCATTCGAGTCATGGTATACTGAACTATTAGAAAGACTGCGTAGGACACCTGCATGGTCTAATAGGGTAATCTAATGTAATAGTCACGTACTGGGAGGCTTGATGGAGTTATGTATAGTTTTAAGTTGAAGGATCATCAAGTAATCAATGGAAAACCTATTTTAACCGATAACATAGCCCAACACAAAATAATTTTTTTTAGAATTGACAAGAAATTTTGAATGAAATTATGGCAATTCATGGGTGCTAATTTCAAAACTGTCCATGCTTTTGCTGAATTGGCTCTAGTTTCTGAGGTATTGGGCACCCATGAAAATATGATTGTACCCTTTGTGTAAAATAAATGAAATAAGTTTGGTGTCTTTTGTATCTCATTGAAATTAATATATCTGAAGTTTTACAGCGCCATTTCTGAAGCATACAAGCGTTTGGAAATATTTTATTTTGTTACGAACTAGAGATTACATATTTCGATGATGACATTGCTTTATGACATCACCAGGAAGTTGAGATCGAGTTTGTCGCTTGTGAAGTTTGTAGAATATTTGTTTCTGTCTAACTTGCTGTAATTAATCAAACGAATGAGTGAGGCAAAATGGGTTTTTGGGACTATAACCCGAGCAGAGAAGAGATCGCATTATTAGGTGGTGAGTTGTGTGGGAAATTCATTACAGAATTAGACAAAAAGAGTTAAGAGATTGGCTAGTCACAATTTTTATAAATAATACTTTGTAACTGTAATTGAAATTGTTGCTTAATTCTCATCCTCGAAGTATTTATGTCCACTAAAAGAAAAGTTTTCTCTTGTAGTTAGTCTAATATTTTAGAAATGTTCGCAATATAATATTGTAACATCAAAATATTATTTAAAGACTTAATAAAATATGTTAAAGGATGTCTAGATTTGTCTATCACTAACGTCATAATTAGTTCATACACTTAAGACAGAGGAGGTATAAATTATACTGAGAAAAGTTAATGTTTGTCATGATTATTGAAGCAAATTTCTCAGTTGTATGTAATAGCCCTGAGTTGAATTGATTTCCTACCCATCAATAAAATTTATATAAATGTTAATATAATTTTGAGGTTAAGAACTGTTATGGCTGTATAAATTCAAATTCGTAAAGAAAATAATACATTGGAAAGTAAAAAAAATAATTTCATATTCGTGCATGGTGATGTTATAAAAATAAATTTCCAATAATTAATCCTGCATTTTCTAAATTCTTTAAACATTATTTTTATTTTAGCATTCGATTTAGGTGCGTACGTAAACTTTTGACTAAATAAATTAAAGAAATGATATTTCGTACAAATTATTTGATATAAATATAAAGTTGATTACGCCTTTATTTATTTGGAAAAAAGTTTGCGTGGTTATAAGCAGTTTTATTTTTTACTTGTACTTGTGGTTATATAAATAGTCTAACAAATTATACCTTTGGCATATATAAATGACTGTTTAGAAGTATTTACTTACAAGTAGCCAAATTTCAGTGAATTATTAGATTTTAAATTTGATATCAAATAAATAGAAACTGCCTCTTTAGAGCTATTACAGGGATTACTGCACTATTTAAATGTATGCCGCCTAACATGAAATTGCTTTGGCCGTAGAGTTTAAAAAACCTAAACCCACTGGATAATCGGGTCACGAGCACAACAAGTCAGTGGCGTTATCCCTGATATGGTTTCATTTCGTGCCACTTCTTTAATTTGTTCGCTCCAACCCCCGTCCCCACCCCCACCCCCAATTCAAGAGAGGATTTTTGGTGTCTACCGAAATTTTATTGCTTATTAGCGATATGGAGACCGAATTTCGCACCGTCTGAACACCTGACATTTGTTGAAATTTATCGTTTATAGTAACAACACAACCCATGCCTAGAAATACTTAATTTACCTAAACTGTTTTGTTTTGTTTTGTTGTTTCTTTCATATTTGAACAGAAACTCTCTGTGAACAATAGCAGATGTAATGTTTAGTTTAAGTAAGTCCCAAGGAAGTGCATGTGCAAAAGCAAATATCGAAATATTTACTGGATTTCCTGAAAAAACAAAAACGATATACATGAAAAAATATCAGTACTGTATCGTTTTTTTCAACAATAACATATTTCTGGTTTAAACAAACGCCAAAAGATAGCTAATAATGCTTAGAATTTTGAAGAAGTAATTTTTGAGCAAAAAAAAATGTGTTTCGACACCCGCAAATTTAGCGAGCAATTATTGGATAACAATTAGATCTACCTTGTTTAGTTTTACAGTTATGTAAATGCTTTTTAAATGGAGATATAATTGAACAAAAAAGTCCCGGCTTTTTTGAAAAACCCCTGGACAGTCTACTTAAAGATAAGAAAAGACAAGGGATCTCAAAATTCACATTTTCTTCCGTTTTCTCTAATGACCGCTTATGTCATGTTTGTTCTAAAAGAAATTGTATAAATATTATTTTACGTACCTTACAACAATGAAACTTTAAAAAGAAGTTTTTTTAATAGACTCCCGAAACTTTATCTTTAAGTTAAATTGCATTTTTTCATATAAATTCTTTTTTTCTAGGAACGTTGAATGGTTAGATAAAAAGTTAGACATTTAGGGGGGAAAAGTTAAATATTTTTTTTTTACCTTAAAGTAATAAAAGCAGAAGAAAATGGTTGACATAAATTTTTAGAAATTTTTTTATTAAACACTAACAGACAAAATGAGCTTGTTACGGGCCAGGATTATGGATCCCATTTTGTACCCAGCCCATTATTAAACCGAACAATAATGGAATCCTAATCTTGGTCAAATCCCTATCACTCTTATGATGCTTTTAAGACAAAAAAAAGCATGGAAGAAAAAGTAGTATTTGCAGTTATTAATAGTAGTAATAATAGTAATGGGAGTTGCTGAAGTGAGAGTAATAGTCGTAATTTTAGTAGTAGTAGTAGCAGTACAAGTAATAGTGTTAGTAGTAATGTTTGTATTATTAAAAGCTTACTTGAAGTATATTTTTATATTGAAATAAAAATGTTATCTTTACTCTTAACAAAATAGCACACAATAGCAATGATATATATGCCATAAGTTGCATTTCCACCAACACCCACATATACTGCAAATAGTTGAACTTTGCTAGAAAACCATTCACTAAAATTATATTAAATTTAGTATATTCTAATAACAATATATATATATTAATTCTCTTTGTTTATTTACACATATTTTAAAACCATACTACTTCTCCTTCTTCCTCTTCTTCTTCTTATATATATATATATATATAGAAAGAGAGAGAGAGGGGGAGAGAGAGAGAGAAAGAGAGAGAGAGAGAGAGAGAGAGAGAGAGAGAGAAGAAGAAGAAGAAGAAGAGGAAGAAGAAGGTGAAGAAACGTGGTTTTTAAATTTGTATAATTGAACAAAGAGAATTAATTTAAGCTCTGACAAAAGACGTTTATTTAAGCCGCTTATTGTTATGTGATTCACAGGAAGTATTATGAGTAAATGTTCAATGTATTCATTTTAGGAAGTGTGTACAAATTTCTTTATTGAAATATTTTGTTTTTTAAGTGAGAATCACGTCAAATACTAAGAAGGATTAAAAATAAAATAGTCAATAATGGCCAATAAATAGCAGTTTATGTGTTGAATTTTTTAAAAGTATATTAACAAGTTTGCACATGTATTTATTTGTAGGATTAGTAAAACACGATACTTCTCTAAAGAGCTCAAAAAGAAAATTGAAGTTAGTTGCTGTATTATGAGAAATTACATATAATATTGTAAATGCACGATTAATAAATGTTTTCAAGACTGACAGCAAAGTTGATATTTGAATAAACAAAAGTGTTACAAAAAAAATAAAACAGACATAATTAGATGTAATTAAAATACAATTTAGAAAATAGTATTTACATATCTTTCAAACAAGGGTCGCTATTGATAAACTCTGACGTAGCCAATACATTTACGTAATCATTGTAATCTTCTACAATTTTCTCACTAGCTATAACATAAATATAATTTACTAAATCATCTTCATCAATCACAGTAATATATTCACTATCATCTGAAATGACTTCATCAATTACAGTTATGTAATCGTCGTCCCATTCAACGAATTTTTTAAGTCGTCTATATTTATGATCGTCTGAAGGTAAAATTTCAGCCAATTCGTCATATTGATTTATTCGTACATTCACTGTAGTATGGTCGGTAACCAAAGACTCGTCTATAATATCATAATGACTTCTGCCAGCAATAGCTTGGTTGGTGGTGGTACGTGATTGGTTCCTATTACTTTCATAACTTACTGGGATTTCTTCATAATTAATGGCTTCGTAAACATCAGATGATGATTTACTTGGAGATTCCGCCTCATTACATGGAACTGTGAGAGATATACATAAATAAATAATATGTATTAAAATCATTAACGAAATTTGAATTATATTTGTTTATTAATAACAATAATATTATATTACATTTCAATTTTTAATTATTATTTTCCCCATTGCCCCGTGGTCTAGGGGTTCATATGTTCCCATAATAACTTTTTCGGGGCTAGGTAGTTTTGGTGGCGTCCAACTCCCCTCCAAATCAGTTGGGGATTTCTTGTTGCAATAATCATTCATCATGTTTTTTTTTATTTTTTATTGTGGTTTAACATGAACTAGATCCCATGCACCTTAGCTTGTGAGCGAGCGCATTTTTGACTTCGCTATTACTATCACGTGTTTTAATTTTATTGTTTAAGTCTTGCCATTAAATCGTATATGACTACACGTGTAAGTGAGGGGTGTCCAAAGTCCGGCTCGCGGGCCAAAAATGGCCCGCGAAGCAATTTTTACTGGCCCGCGGCATCACCTGAAATGATTAATTAACTTACGTATTATTTTTTAACAACATTAAATATGAAAAAGTGGACAAGTTTTACCGTTTTGTTTACGTCAAAGAATGGAAAAAGTCGATAACATTGTATTGTTTACCAAATATTAGACTTCAGTCTTAAAGACCGACAAGGGGAACAAATGTATTTGGTTCTGTTTGTTCCGCTGTCTATGACGTAAAATTATCAAGTAAACAATATATTTATGTATTACTGATGGCTATTCCCATGACTAGCAAAACTTGTCTGTAACAAAGTAAATTTAGTCAGGCTGTATCATTCATAAACAAATTATTTGTGCAAAACACATTTAATGTGATCGTGTCCTTAAGCCAGTGATAAAGGATATGAACTTTATTCGCTCTAAAACCCTGTTTCACAGCCAGTTTTAGCAGTGTCTTCTTGACATCCAGAGAGAATACAAAGTTGTTGTGTATCACAATGATATAAGATGGTTTAGTAGGGGGACAGCACTTCAGCACGTCTATACATTAAAAAAGAAATTGGGCAGTACATGGGAGATAAGGAAATTTGAAATAAATAATAAAATAACAACGCGGTGGGGTTTGGGGAGGGTACTCCCTCCCCAAAATAAAAAAAATAAAAAACAACGTGGGAGGGGTCTAAGGGGAGGCGAAACGCCTCCCCTTATAATTATTAGGTACGAACCGTCGAATACGAAACTTCGGACATAGCGAGTTATGCAATGATCAATAAGCGCACGAATTTGAAGACTCGCTCTTTTTCCCATTTGCCACCGTAGCGCAAACATCGCATTGGAAATTGATTAGTGACATTGTAAATGGAAGAGTCTGATTTAAGTGTTTTCTAGTGACATTTCGGAAAGATATAACTCAAGAATTAATTATGACGTGTATTTTTCGTGATTTTCTTCCCTTGCCCGGCCCATTTCATTTCCAGCATTTCCCCCTCAGTTGGGACTTTCGATCCGCCCGCCATCTTTGTGACTTGCATATCAACCAAAGATGGTGGCCGGAAAAGACCTTATTTCGGCCTGATCCGTGCAACGATAATTTACCGAAAGCTGAAACTTCAGAAAAAAATGTTTATACATTTAAAAACACTAGCACGATGATTTGGTTTTACACGGAAAGTGTTGGATCGTAAAATAAGCGTATACACGATTTCTCTCGTTGGATACTTCTTGATGACAAGTATTATTATTAGTATTATTAGCTGCACAGGTTTTAGTAGTTATACAGTAGTTGAAAATCTTAACGCTATCAACATTGTAAAATCTAATAAAATGCGTCTAAATAAAAAGAAATATAGACAACCATATGACAAAATAATCTCAAGTGTCTTTATCAGATATCAGAAGATAGTCATTGTTATTGTAGTATTATAAGTAGTAGTAATTGTAGTAGCATTAATCATTAGTACTAATAATTAGCAGTGTTAGTTTTATATATAATAGCAATTGACAATTGTAATACTGGTAGTAGTTATGGTTTTGTAAAAGGAAATTTATAGTTACCTTTTCTCCTACAACAATGTGAAACCATAACAAAGATAAATATAATAATAATTACAGCTCCAATACTAACACCCGCAAATACTCCTATTAGTTGATTGCTGCAAAAAAAAAAAAAACGAAAAAAACCCCGTTAATTTAAAACTATTATTTAAGTACCCTTTAAACATTATTTAATTGTTTTCACTTCAATGATTTAATTAATGAAAACCATAGATCTACTGATACATAAATAATGTGAAATTATTGGATTTAAGGGAACAAGAATCAGTTAAAATATTACATTAAAGACGACAACATTTCTGGAATATATTTAAGTGATATGAAAATGCGAAAGGAAAATTAAAAGCAAAAGCTTTGCAGTCATTCTTTATAACGTGTTAAATACTACAATGTGAAATAAACAAATGAAGGTATTTACTAATGATAACTATTTTTTTAGAAAATTCAACTTTATTACCTCTTAAATTCGCTCTGAATTAGGAAACTGTAGTTTAGTGAAGGGGGTATCCCATTGTCAATAATGAAGAAATAGTTTGACAATTTCAAATCTACAACTACAAAACTTAAGTTCAGTAAACCGCAGGGTGAGATCTTTTCTTGATATAAAATACTGTAGCCTAAAGCTGAAGCATTTCCAGCACTGACATTATCAAAGTTTATTAGCAAGTCATCGTTTTTAAATATTGAATATCTTTTTGGTTTAGGATAGCCATATAAACTTAAACTAATAAAAACAGAGGTATTTGGCTTCGAAATTATATGAATTCTGGAGTTTATTGGTGTTTTTGAGAGCTGTATTGGACCTATATAAAAAGGAAAAAGAAAACACTTTAATTTAAGGATATATTATTGATATTTTATCTTAAGTATTCACATTACATATTTTATGATTTTAAGTTTTTGGTTCCATTCTAAAAAAAGCTGGAAACATTAGAAGTTTATAGTATCTTTTTAAACTTAAAAGTAATCTTTAAAAGAAATAGCTGTTTAATATGCAGATTTAACATGGTTTCTATTATAATTGTGAGGGACAAAAAACTTAATTCAAATTAAAATTATTGCTAAGTGTGTGTATGCATACGTTTCTGTGTGCTAGCTTATCCACGCATAAAGAAAAATATAAATTAACTTAGAAGAGTTGTGTTGTTTTCCCCAATCATATTTTTTGTAGTTTCATTATTGTGTCTTTCATTGATATGTCTTTCTATTGCGGTAAAACAAGGCATAAATTTGTGTCACGCCTGTCTCAATGATGTTACTCACATTCCTTATATATTGAGAATTTCGTTGAGGAATGTTGATTATCTTGCTCAGCTATACACTGAAATGCACTAGAGCTATTACATGACATATTGTAGGTGATTGTAACACTCGAATTTCTGGTTTCAATTAGCAATATCTGGCCATTTAGTAATTTAAGTGTAGGAGGTGGATTTCCATCAGTTTCACAATAAATGGAAGGATTTGATGTGTGATTCAATGTAAATGATGTATTTGATACACCGTCAACAGTTAGTGTTTTTACACTTCCTTGAACTGTAATAAAATAAATGAAAAAAAAGTATATTGATGTAGTTCAATCATGTACTTTTTAATATAAACTTTTAAAAATATTTTTTTTTTTCAAAAAAAGGAACAACTTTCTTTGAAAATTAATTTTTAAGAAATTTATTTACACTGAAAAAAAAAAGAAATTTGCTGTCAACTGTGCTAAACCATATGATATATTTTAACAAATATGGCAATATTTATAAAAAGACAATACAACTCACATTGTACGGAAAAATTCCAATATATTTTTTCACTTATCCAGTCCCAATTGTTTTTTGCCTGACAGTAAAAATCTGGGAAAAAACAATCTTACATTTAAAATGTAAGACACCATACTGATTTCGATCTAGATTATAAACAAACTTTAGTAATCTGTTAGTTTTATAACAATAAATATAATTATGGAATAATATAAATCAGGTAATACATATCATAACCAACCACAAATTTGCGTGTATATATTTATCCTAAAGGCAAGTACTTTGCTTTTCACGGGTTTTACATATGATTTACTGTAGAAGCTTACAAAAGGGTATTGTTATCTTAAAGCAATGTGATAGATAACATTTTTGCAGTTCCGATTTGAGTGTGTACACAAAGATTTTCCTCTTTGCCCACTTTGGAGCAGGAATCATACACATGCCCATGAAAAAAGAATCAAGTCAATTTTTTTTAAATGCTACCAGATTCATTACTGGAGAATATTCAAAACTCACAAGAGTAACATCATAGTTACATCATTAAGCGTTGAAGCACTAGAGGATAGAAGAACCAAAAGTAAATTAGTAATTAAACATGAAGCAATTAATTCTAATTTAGAAATACAACTCACAGATAAATAAATTGTTGCAAACCTCATATAAACTTATGGATAAGAACACTTTACTTATCCAATATGCAAGAATAAACATACACGAACAAGATTTCTTTCTTCACGTCAGGTATTCGGTCGTGTAATAGGTTCCCTAAAGAAACATGGAAAGCCATTCCTTTCTCCTCATTTGAAAATTTAATAACAATACAGGACTTTACACAAACCAACTTATATACATAAGACGTAATAATCATCTCTACAGAACTAGCGTATGTATGTAGCATATAAGATATGACAAGATAAGTCCATACCAGCGATCACAAGAGACTGGCTCACCAGTTATTACTGCTTCATTGTGGTAGTGTACTTAACACCTTTTCGAATTTTCATTCTTCTACATACACAGAAAGTATTAGGGTAGGCGAATTTTCAGTTTTTTATAGCTTATATTAGTTTTTAAAAAAAAATTCATTTAGGCCCCCTTCTCCCATTAAATGATAATTTAAATATTTAATATGTCACCATCGCAGATGTGTACTCAACAACTTCCAAAATTGTCATGCTTCTACTTACTCGGAATATGAGAGTTACTTATTTTTAATTTTTATCAAGAAAAAAAAAATTGCGCAAGAGTTTTAAAATTCTTATACGTTAATTATAGTCGTCTTAAAAGCCTCTTCAACAAATTTCAGTAAGTTTCTTTCTTCTACCTACATGGAAATTTGGAGAATACGTCAGTTTTTACATAAGAAAAAAGCAATTGGGGAGTGATAATTACATTTTTTACACGTGATAACATCGGGGATGTGTTTTCCTCAACTTCCCAAAATTTCTTGCTTCTGCCTAAACGGGAAATCGGAGAATTAGTTTTTTTCCCTTTTTATGTAGCTCATATAAGAAAAATCTACCTTTGGGCCCCCTGCCCAAGTGAAGGGATACTTATATTTTCACCTGGTACCATTGCGGAAGCGAACTCAACAATTTCCTAAAATTTCATGCTTCTGCCTACTTAGTAGATAGGAGAATAAGCGATTTAAAATTAGTATAAAACCCATAAAGTTATAACAATATTTTTGGGCCCATTGACCCACGTAGGCGAGAATTTGGAACTTTCTTTATGTAATGCTTTGTATGTCCGATAAATTTCGCGTCATATTGTTTCTTGATTTTGTAAATAAAACTCATTTAAGCGAAAAAATAACATTTAGTCCCCCGTCCCCCTATGAGTGTAAAATTTAAAATTATTTTGCGTTTTTATTGTCGGGAGAGTGTGCTGAAAAACTTCCAAAAGTTTCATGCTTTTACGTGCACGGGAAATAGAAGAATTGGTGATTTTCTGTTTTAATATAGTTCACATTAGGAAAAAACTTAATTAGGGCCTCAGGCCTTCATTCAGAAAGAAATCATTTAAATATATTTTTGTCTGCTACCACTGCGAAAGTGCAGTCAAAATTTTACTAAACTTTTATGCTTCTTCTTTCTTGGAAAATAGGAGAATTAGTACTTTCAATTTTTATATTGCCCAAATAAGGAATTAAAGATTTTTGGGCCCTCGGTGACCATGAGTTTGAATTTATGGACCAAAGCCTGTTTACGGTTATATCTTTGGTGAATTAAGGGGGAGGGCTGAGCGGGCTAAATTAGTGGCCCCCGACGGTTTTGGGACCCCCAAACTATTATATTTTATAATAAATGTGCACAAATGTTTGCACGAACACTTGAAAATAATTTTTAAAATTTAATTAATTTATAAGTATTATCTATACAACTGATCGCGTTTCAGACCTGATAGTTTTAATAATATTTTTAAAAAACTTGATTTAATTCGCCATATATAAAAATACATCAAACTCAGTCATAGTTTGTCGTCCTGTCTCCAGCCGCATCATCATCATTCGCCTGAAAGCAACACCCTTCAATATCACAATTATACAGATATATGCTCCTGCATCCATCTATGATGATAATGAAATTGAGGCCTTCTATTTCTATGACCAAGTACAGGACATCGTAGATCACACACCAAAGAAAGATATTATCGTCGTCCAAGGTGACTGGAATTCGAAGATTGGAGTAGATGTATGTACCAACTGGGCAGATACTTGTGGACACTCTTGCAATGACCTGACCAACGATAGAGGGCTTCAACTCCTCAAATTTGCACGATGTAACAACCTACTTCTAGCTAACACAATTGGTCATCATAAAAATCCAGAATATGGACTTGGCACAGCCCAGGCGGGGAACATAGTAATCAAATAGACTACATACTGGTTGGAAGACGATTTAAATCATGCATTAAAGCAGCTAATACTAGAAGCTTCCCTTGAGCGGATATCGGCAGCGATCATAATCTGGTGCTGATGACTTTCCATCTATACATGAAAAGGATAGCAAAACAAAGCAATTCAAGATTACGCTTCAATCTTGAAAAACTGAACGATCCAGAAATCGCAGAGGCGTTCAGGGCAAAAATTGTAGGGAAATTTGCGGTACTTACCGCACTATGTGACTCGGAAACGGATATGGACATAGATCTAATCACTGATAACTTCAATACCACAATAATTGAGACGGCAAAAGATATACTTGGCAAAAAAATGCAAAAAAAACCATGGGTCTCAACTTATATCCTAGAGATACACGATGAGAGAAGACAACTTAAGAACGTAAAGAATACTGCAGAAGGAGCAACCAAATACAGAGCAATCAATAAAAAGACAAGGAAAAAATGAATAAAGACAAAGCAAACTGGATAGAACAAAAATGCTCAGACATCGATGAAAATATATTAAGGAACAACTCAAAAAAGGCTTACAATATTGTCAAAGGTCTGACATCCACCAAGCAAGGTCGCATCTCAACAATACAAGTTAAATCTGTGAAATGTATTACAGAAGAACAAGAAAAAATAAAAAGATGGACCGAATACTGTTCTGAGCTATGTAATGAAGATTCAAAGTGCGATGAAACAGTGCTCAATCGCCCAACATCAACTAACACAGACATGCATTCCATTCTCCAAGATGAGGTGGAGCTGGCGGTGCGAAATCTGGGAAAGGGGAAATCGGCTGGAGCAGACAACATCCAAGGTGAACTGAAACAGGCAGGAGGTGACCCAGTAATAAACATTCTAACTAGCATGTGCAACAAGATCTGGCAGACAGGAGAATGGCCAAAACTCTGGACTCAATCGCTGGTTATAACGCTCGCAAAGAAGGGTAATCTACAATTGTGTCAGAACTACCGTACAATTAGCCTGATTAGTCACCCCAGCAAAGTCATGCTCATGGTAATACTAAACAGACTGAAACCACAAGCAGAGCAGATCATTGTAGAAGAACAGGCAGTCTTCAGAGCAGGAAGGAGCACAACAGAGCAGATCTTTAACTTGCAAGTGCTCTGTGAAAAACATCTGAAAAACCAGAGAAATCTCTTTCATGTCTTCATAGACTTTAAAAAGGCGTTTGACAGAGTGTGGCATGCAGCACTGTAAGCAACCATGAACAAGTTCAATATTAATGCTAAACTCATTGCTGTGAACAAGAACCTGTACGACAGAGCAACCAGCACAGTACTCTACAACAGCAAGCTGGCAGATTGTTTCAAGACCACTATTGTTGTCAGACAAGGGTGTTTACTCTCCCCCATTCTCTTCAACCTCTTCCTAGAAAGAATTATGACTGATGTGCTCGAAAACCATGTAGGAACGGTCAGCATCGGACGAAGGATTATAACTAACTTACGCTTCGCCGATGACATAGACGGCCTAGCTGGCAGCGAAGACTAACTAAAAGAATTCCTTGCAAAGCTAGAGAAGACTGCAAAGGCCTATGGCATGGAAATCAGTGCAGAGAAGACTAAAGTCATGGCAAATAAGAATTTCACACGTGAAATACGGATAAACGGGCACAAACTCGAGGAGGTCCCTACCTTTAAATATTTAGGGGCTATAATATCCGATGAAGGCTCAAAGCCAGAAATTCTTGCCACAACGGCCCAAACAACTGCAGCATTAAGTAAAACTGAAAAAACAGCTGGCAAAGCAAGAAGCTCTCCCTGAGACAAAAGATTCGACTAATGCGCTCTCTGGCGATGTCAGTCTTCCTTTATGTTTGTGAGGCTTGGGCGCTAACCACAGACCTCCAAATGAGAATTAATGCGCTTGAGATGAGATATTTTCGAAAGGTATTAAACATCTCCTACACGGCGCACATCACGAACGAAGCTGTCATTGGACCTTACGAGGATTTTCTCACCCCAAAAAAGAGGAAATTACAATGGTACGGACACGTGACAAGATCTGGAGGTCTCTCAAAGACGATATAGCAAGGCACAGTCCAGAGTAGAATGAAAAGAGGCAGATTAAGGAAGAGTTGGGAGAACAATATCAAAGATTTGTCCGGCCTTTCATTTAGCGATTCCCAGGAGGCAGTTCAGAACCGTGACACTTGGCATGAAATAGTGCACCGCTTAAAATAGTTCCCCAACGACCCAGCATCGGGTTAACGGACAGTTAAAAAATTGATTCACTTAGAAAACATAGTTTAAAATATAGTATATATTTTTAAAATTTCTAATTTTCTCCGATTCCCGCGTGGAGAGAGCACAGGTTCGTGATGCAACCGTTGTCGGGTTCGATTTCTAGCAGTGGAAAATACATTTTTTCTTTTCACACTAAATTGTAACATACCGAAAACACTTCAAACTGCTATTTTTCGTGTTCGTTTATTATTATTTCTTCATTGTTAACATTTTGTTACAGTCGTATTTTAGCTGTTAACAATTATTTTTTTTTAAGGGACGCTAGCTGGATAAGGATGCCTTTTGATTGCAGCCCGGGGCCCAGTGTAGTCTTAATCCGCCCCTCGGTAGTATATATATATATTATAGCTGTTATCGAGTAATTTTAAATTAATCGTTCACTTTTGAAAAATTACCTAATAATTAATCGATAATTGTAATTAAAGCTTGCAATAAGATTATGACGTCAATAATCTGAAAATTTAATTGTTGATATCACATTCCTTATAAAAAAGCTTATTCTCAAGTTTACACTTTAAAAATATTTTTTTTTTTTTTAAATTGAGAAGTTTCTATGTAAAGAAGCAACTATTTTTTTACTGATTTGTTTTAATGATCGATTATTAATTGATAAATCGGAAGTATTATTGAAAAGATTTTCCAAAATTTTATCGATTAAAATTTTTTCTATCGGTAAATTTTTTCTGATTAATCGAGAGATCGAGAATGTCCGCATCCCTAATATTTATATTTATATATATATATATCAATACAAGTTAAATCTGTGAAATGTANTATATATAAGTGCTGTTATCGATTAATTTAAATTTAATCGTTAAATTTTAGAACAAATTACCGAATAAGTAATCAATAATTTTGATTAAAGCTGAAAATGAGAGGTATGAACGCATTAAACTGAAAAAACATTTAAATATTTAATTATTTTTACAGTATTGTTTTTGTGCAAGAAATTCATAACTTACCTTTTTGTTTTTTATCTACTTTAATTGAAAGTATGTTAGGCAGGTTTCCATTTTGTATCCGTTCTTTCATGTCATACCAAAGAATAGAAACATTTAAAGGATGGCTTATTTCCAATGAACAAGTACACGTTACTTGTGTGTTTTCCTGAACAACTCTTTGACAAATTGATATGAAAACTCGCGGACAATCTAAAAAGGAATAAAAAAATTAGATTTTAAAAAAATGTATTGTTTTAATAAAATGAGCAGTTTATTAACTGTCTTGGCACGAAAAACGTAGTTAAAAAGACATTTATAAAAATAAATAGAGGTAAAGAGAAAGATGTTAAATACGATATTTTTATAAGTAGAGAAAACAAATAGAGGCAAAATAAAGTCATGTAAAGTCAGACAATGCACTTGGAATGTGGGTGTGGGCATTTATGAGATTTTCATTATACAGTTCACTCATTTTCTGACTCATACATCTTAATTTTACTTTCTAAATTATAAATCTTTCTTTTATATACCAAGCACTTATTGGTATATTACTAATTTACAAAATAGTACATTGTGGCATCCGTCTCAAGTTTTGTCATACTCAATTCAAGTACTTAAAATTATAAGTTTTAATTTATCTTCTTATTTTTAGTCCACTTATAAAAACGTGTTTCTTTTTATCTTGTTTTTTTTTGTGCCTGTATTTACTTTAAACAAGCACCTCATAAGTGCCCGCCAAATGGTTTAATGCCACGGTGATGTGATCACTGGGGGAACTCCGTGGCACGTGAATGTCAAACAAACAGACGTATACTTATGCTATTTGTTTAGCCCCCGCCCCATCCCCCCCAAAATAAGTATAGATTTTACACTCTGGACTATAGTAGCATCTCAATGTTCTCATTTTTTCATTGCTGACTCATTACATTAAAATTTTCATTTCAATAATAAACAAAGAAGTAAAAGGCTAATGGTATTAATAGCGGGCATAATGATGAACATTTTGAGGTGTTTCGAACGGGTAACCTAGGTACCCATTTAAATTTTTGACAAGAACGGAGGCAGCTTTTTTCAACTATATTTACAGCCCAAATGGTCAAGCGCAAGGATCGGTCGAGCCAAGAAGAGTGCCACTGGTTCTATCTACGGTGCTTGCAAGGCCTTTTGGGCATTGTTCTAGCCACACAATTCCCTTCTTGGTAGTGGGGGCTTAATGGAAATTATGAACTCTACTTTACTTACCAAACAGTGTGTCATGGTCTGAAAAGGGTTATAAAAATACATGATACATTCGGGCCTGGCTAAGTTAAATTTCCCTAAGCCGAAAACCTAACTTTATTGAATTAATTTTTAGGTCCCGACCGAATGCCAAATAGCATAAATCTAATGTAATTTAGATCTCCTTTACTCGAAAATGTTTGGCTTCCAACCTTTGTTGTTTAAATTTTTCGAATGCCTTTGGGTTCTTTTGCTGGGAAGGCATTTCAGAACATGAGTTACACAGAGCCAACTAAATGGACGCAAGTTCTTATTTTGTGCACACCAGTAGGGATTAAACTACACTTGCAAGCAGGACGTTTTGTTTTGAGACAAACATGACCCAGTAAAGAATAAGGAGTATTTGGCAGGAGAGTTGCTACTCTGCGTCTCTTTGCTGCATGTCTTACGACCCCAAATCCACTTAGCTAGTAATAAAATGTAGGAGAAGGGATTTCTCAGTAGTACCGTATGTGCAAATTACGTTGGCTTCCTTTTATATGAAACATCAGACAAAACCTATTCTGCCTTTACAGCTTTCTCATCAATATGGCTGTCCCAAAGTAGGTATACATACATATGTTCAGAACTTAATTTCCTTAATTTCAGATAGTGATGAACGACCTACTCCAAGCATATTAAGCTTGAATAGAATCCTACACAACCAGTGGTTGGAATAAATCTCTCATGTGGAGGTACTCAGGAGAAGCCAAAATGTTGATTATGAACTCAAGTGAGAGGCGCATGCATTGGTTTGGCAATGTGCACATGATAAGTTCGGAAGGAATTCCAAGAGACTTGCTTTATGGTAAACTGGCAACTGGTAAATGCAACAAAGACGTCGGTACGAAAAACATGTCACTTGTGCGATTTGACAATAAAACTTGGAAAACAGTACTCATGAGCGTTACTTCTGGTAGTCAAATGTGCGTGAGGACATTAAAGTTTCGAAATTCACCCACACAGTTAGCTTAAAAGGAAGAGCCCGTAGAAAGGAAAATTTGGGAAAGAGGAGCAGGTGTCAACGTTTTCGACCTTTGATGACAGACGGATGCAATATTTAAATAAATAAATTAATATATAAATAAATAGGTATATATGTTTATGTCATGTCGTATGTAGATGTACATTAGGTCTGTTATTAATTAATGTAAATTTAATTGTTATATTTTGAAAATTTCCCGATTAATTAAACGATAATAACAGGCACTCAACATTTTTTGTATCCCCCTGTCTTCAGGACATTTAAAAAAAATATTAATATTCCGAACTAAAATTGTGTTGTTTTTTATAAGCAACAACAAAAAAAAAAAAAAGTAAGAGACAGAGGAAAGCAAGAGTTTGCATCCGATGACAAAAAATGCATATTATCAAACGGAATATATGCTACGTCTAATTTCTCAATTGTTATTTCAAGGCATGTTACGTAAGGTCCAATGAGTTGTAAAAATATATATTTGAAACTTATTAAATTATTTTTTTTTAAATCATGATTTGTAATTAACGTATTACAAGTTTTACCTTAACTCAATATTTAACAATAAAAAGATTAGAAAATAAGTAGAGATTTTTAAAACATAGTAAACCATAAAAAAAAAGTTTAAATAACACATTAACATTTAGGCACTTAGATGAAAATAATATCTGACTAAAATAATATAAAAATATTACAGCTGTTAAAAAAAATGCTTGCTGATTAACAAAAACAAACAGATTAACTTTTTATTCCAATGTTTCAAAAGTTATGATTTTTTTTGTAAAACCTCTTATTCTCTTCTTTTTTCACCATCTTATTTTCTTTCACATTATTCGGTCCTTTCGGGGCATTTTTGAAATGCCCATAACTTAAGTATTTAATATAAACAATTAGGCATTAAATTTAAATACAAATAGTTCAATATAATTCAATGAATTTATATTTATTGTTAATTAATTAAAAACAATGTTTTATTTTTTATATCCTTTTCGTTTAAAACAGCTTATTTAAAAAGTTTACTCTTTCATAATCTCTGTTTTTAATGTAGAAGTGTATACGTAAAAATAAAAATACTATTATTAATTATTTTTATAGTTGAATATCAATTAATAAATAGTTTTTTTTAAAATAGTGCCTTTAATTTAAATCGATTAAAATAATTTTATTTAATATTTTAAAATTTCTTATTTAAGTGGGTTTTTTTTTAATAACAAAAAACAATACTAACCTAGCCTTAGTCTTTGTGTATGAAAACTTCCTAGCAGTTTATCAGTAGCAGCACCTGTGGCATTGGGATACATGGTCACAATTATATTGTATTCTCCTGGTTTAAAATTTTTACTGGGGACAAAAACAGCACAATTGCCATCTGAAGACCTCATATTTTCTTGTTTAATCACTTGTTTACTTGAAACATTAAATAGCAGGCTTATATTATCCTGTTTCTGGTGAGATTGAAAAAAAAAACAGTAGCTACATCATAAAAGAATAATGTATAATTATTTTCAGAACAGAAATGAAAATTAAACCTTACAGATTACAGAACTAGATTATACCAAAAAATGCATCGTCTGTATGGGCCCCATTCAACTACGAAAACATGGAAATGTGAGAAAAGTTTTAAAAAGAACTAATAGTCATTAGTCATTACTAGAGAATATGTTTAGAGCACTTAGCATCATTATTTAAATTGAAATAAAGAACTAAGAAATGATTATTGTAGAAGTCATAGTTATGATAATTAATAATTTCTTTGAAACACAATATAATATAGTCTAATTTTTTATATAAAATAACTCAATATAATATAATATAATATACGATAAAGTCATTTTAATAAAATTCGTGTTCCATTTTTCAAAGACAAGAATTCGGATTTGGAATAGGTTACCTAAACATTTAAAGTCTTATAAAAATGCAAAGATAGATAGTATAATTGAAAAGGTTAGGAAGAAATAATCTTTAGTATAGAAAAAGGGTCAGCAAAATAGGCACATTTTCCAAAATGTTTCAATATTTTTCTATATTATTTATATTTTTGTTAGGTTATGTTTTTATTGTTTGGGTAAATTATACAAATAGATAAAGCGATAAGAAGCGATAAAATTGCTTCATTTATGATCTAGTTGGAGAGTTCCTTAAAAGTAATTCAGAAATTATGAAATAAAAATTTACAGGCATTGTTTCAAAGTTTATTTAAAAATTAGCTTGTTTGAATAAATAAAGTTGACATACACATTTACACAGTCAATATCTGCTAATCTCGCTCAATTGTTTTGTAAGTAATCAACATGAAGTTACTGTAGTTAATATATATTTACTGTTAACTCGAACCTCAATTTACGTATCTGCTCACCTGGTTTAACCTAAAATCAAAAGTGCACTTTGTTTGCTGTTGAAAGGTCTGTGCATGACATTTCACAGCTAACCCATCACTTAGAATATTATATTTACACGTCAAGTTTTGTATTTTTTCTGAAACGTAAAAAAAAAATTGCTTACTCAATTATTTATTTGTGTTTTAAATCAATATACATTGCAGGGTATTAAAATGCAAACAGTTTTACTGGCCTAGGATTTAAAATGAAATGAATTATATATATATATATATATTTTACATTTTCAGCTTAATATTTTTAATCACATGTTAATTTATAGGTAGCCAAGGTATACTCAATGATGCTCTTCGTTAAAAAAATATTATAGTTTCATGTTAATGATATGTTTTATAAAGAGTAGTTTTTAACTTTTATGTTTAAAGAAGCGGACATGTTACAATCATCGCATTTACAACACTAAAACATTATGTGGACCAGAATATGATAATTTTTGTTACATATCTTTGTCTTCAGTGCCAGACAAATCATACTCTAAAGACATGCGTATTACTGTTTAAATAGGTTATTTTAATTACAGAATTGAAATGGCCTTTTATTGCGCTATATATGTCATGTTTTTTTTTAAAAACTATTTTCTATTTACATGGCCTAACACATCACTTATTTCATTTAATAAAAAAAACTATAAAAAAAAAAATCAACATACAATTTGGAAATAAATTGTAATGTTTAGTGATTACATGAACTTTCGTGGTTTACAATAAAAGAGCAATTTTAAAATCAATTTTGTTACTTCTTTTTTAAAAAAAATTCCTCAGAATTGTCAAGCAATGACATTGTTTTCTCAATTAAAATTTAGTTTTTTCACAGAACTTTTATAGTTAAGGGAAATAATTTAGAAAATTAAATATTTCTATTTCTTCATAAAATTGGGAATTATTAGTTGAACCTGGTAATGTAATAGCATACTACATAAAGCATTGCAAGAAAAAAATAGGTAATTGTGTTCGGCGACGTCCTTTTTGAAGACTGTTAGAAAAGTATGTATGTCTTCTACTTTGCATTCCCAGTCACTTGTGTTTATTCTGAATGCTTTCATGTCTCTCTGGAAGACATCTTAAAACGGAGATGTGGGTGACCTGTAGTCCTCTTTCCCGATGCCACTTCTCCGTACAGGAGGACTATAGGGTTGAAACCGGTGCTTTATCCTTTTACAAAGTAGTGATAAACCTTGGATAAGCGTAGGATGCAGCAATCTTATGTATAGAAGGTGAGTATCTAACAGAGATTTACGATTGGTAACCTTTACTAATATTATTCAAGATCTTTTTAAATATAACTATTCTTAATTTCTTATATTATATGTTACAGACGCTCCTTCTGTAAAGAAGATTATTGCGTCCTACGTATTTCTATAGTTTGTGTTTAGTCCTGTATTCTTAATAGAGTTTTAAATGATGATTAAGTGTTGGCTTTCCTGGTTTCTTCAGGCAACCCATCCACGCCGGAATAGCGGACGGAAAGAAAGAAAACTTGTATGTGTTTGTTCTTGTATATGGAATAAGAAAGGTGTTTTTGTCTTTATGTCTATTTGAGGGTAGTATTAGCTTATCTTTCTGTTGTATTTCTAAATTAGAATTAATTGCCTTATGTATAATTACTAATTCACTCTCGGTTCTTCTATCCGCTAGTGTTTCAAGGTTTAATGATTTAACTAATGGTGTTACTCTTGTCAGTTTTGAATATTCTCCAGTAATGAATCTGGCAGCTCTTTTTTGGATTTGTTCTAACTTATCAATATTTTCTTTTGTGGATGGGTCCCATACAGAAGATACATATTCTAGTATAGTTCTCACCAGGGTGAGGCAGCATTTTAATTTTATATCTTTGCTATATATGTAAAAGTTTCTTTTTATAAAGACAAATGTTTTGTTTGATTTTTTAAATAACTTAATTGACATGGGTGTTCTAAGATAGTTTCCCATTTATTATGACTCCTAAATATTGTGCATCTTTAGTTTGGGTTAGTTCTTTTCCATGAATGAAGTATTTTGAAATTATTTGTTTCTTTTTCTTCAGAATTCAGGTTTTTTTAAAATGAAACCAGAACAGAGAGACATCTTGCTCACCCAAACGACTTGAAAAAGAATTACAATAACTTAATACAATCACGTATAACAATTGAAAACTGCAATTCTCCGCAAAAATATTAGGACTCAAAAATTAAAAATTATTTCATTATTAACCGTCTCAAAACTTAAGGATTAAATTTATTTTCAACAATTAATAAAGAATGTGTGAATAATATTGCAATACGTTCTTTAAAATACATTTTAAAAAGGGACGAAAACGTACATATTACAAAACACATGTGCATTAAAATATTATAAAAATAAAATGTTAAAAATATTTAATACACCCTTAATTTTTGAAGTGTTCAAAAATGCGCAAATTTTAACAATTGAAGGAAAAATGTAACACAAAACTACTTGTCACATTTGTCTTTTTATAATTTTTCTAATAATCTTTAAATTTTAAGAGTAACTTTTTGTGTGTTTAAACACTTACAGTTATGGTATCAAATCTAGATGTTGTTCTCTACTGTGCAATTATTATTTTTAAAAATGTCTACAAACATTTTATATAATTTTTTTTATATACGTTAAAAATATTATCTAGATCTCATTTATTTCTTACTCTTTTATTAGCTTATGTATTTCCAAGCATATATTCAAAAGAATGTCATATTTACCATACAATGGGAATCTGCACGTTGTATTTAAAAAGCTGCCGGATCTTTGAATTGAAAACCATGTACATCCATCGGATTTTAATGGCTCCATGGAGACATTGAATATCAGTAGTTTAATTATGTTAAATTTGTCCTCGTATATTTGAGTGATATTATATAGAGTGCCATTGTATGTACTACATCCCTCAGAAAGTGAACAGTGTCCAATATGCAATTCCTTAGAGCGTATTGAAATAGTGCCTTTATATCCTCGCGACACTCTGAACGATATGGTATGTTGTGAATTAAACTCAGCTGGTTCACATGATATAATCTCTAAATTAAAAATAAGAAAGTACACTTTAAAGAATAAATTAAAACACTTTACAAACGTTGTATCATTTACATTTAGTAATTAGGTTTGTAATTGAGTAAGTGAAGAAATGACACAACAAACGGGTATATATTCATCTATAAAAAAGAACTTCCGTCATCGTTAAGTTATCTAAGTTTTGAAAATGTATATTAAGTTACATTAAAACAATTATAAATATAAATAACTGACTTGCTTTGTTTAATAACACGTTTAATTTTTTTTATCATTATAAAAAAAATAGTATTTATTAAACTAACTTTTTATTTGTTGTTTTTTTTCTTTAAAATTTCGCTATGTTTAACTTGTAATTTTAGCTTTTATCCAAACTGTTAAATTAATTTATTTTAATTATACTGATGGGTCAAGAAAAAAAATAAAAGAAGTGTTGTAGTCAACAGAAATGTAGTCAGTATGTTATAAGACTACTGTATGATTTTTGATATATTCATTTTTAAACAACAATTCTATTTGAAAAACAATAAAATATTTTAATTTATGCTACAATATTGATATTACGTTTAACCTACCAGCTAGTGTGTATTGTATCCACGATGAGAGCAGAAACGAAATTGTTTTAATTTTCATTCTAAATACTTTAAATTTTATTCACGACGATAATACTTTCATACTTATTTGAGAAAAGTTATATTAGATTTTAAGCCAATTCTTCATAGGTTTAAAAAAAGACCCCATTAAATGTAATGTAGTTAGTACTTTGTGTTTATTGTTGCTAATTCAAAATTTAACTTCACAAGATATGACTCAATTCCTAAACAGACATGTGTCATTGAACTTTGGTTTATATTTCCGTTATGAGTAGTTCACTACGCTTAATTAAAAGGAGTCACCATTTCGATCATGAAGGCCTTTATGTTCCATATTTTATGTTCGATTGTACGTCCCATTTTCTTTACTTCGCAAATCTCTTTATACACATTTGTGCTTTTTAAAATCTTTATATATATATATTTTTTTTACGGAAAGACGAAAGTGGTTAGGGAAAAAAAAGAAATTAATTTATTTGTGCATGTGTATTATTTTAATTGTTTGAAGTTTTATAAATAAATACGATTTCAATTCGCTCATTACAGTTGACTAATTAAAAAAATAATATTCATTAAAACAAACATGTACTGCATGGTTTAAAAAAAATAAACTTTAAAAATCAATCGATGATAATTTTAAAAGCCAACAAAGTAATATTTATTTGGTTAAATAGTGTTCTTTCAGTGTTTTGTGTGTTTTCAATAGCTTGATTGACTCATACTAACACGAAATCCACTCTAACATAAAATGGATATTTCTTTTAAATTCAATGAAACACCTGTACACAGTTGTGTAACCAACAAATTTGATAATCGTTTATTTTCCTCGTAAATTTTAAAAAATAATTTGATAGTGTTTCCAACTTGACCAGTCGCAAATATCGTCCTTTGGGTGTTTTTTAAAGAATAAAATCTTATTAAACAATATTCCAGGTTGAGTACTTAATTAACTATATCTTTTGTCAAATTTTTAATGTAGATTATGCATGTTCTTTTGGTAAATAAATATGTATCTTATTTAAATTAAGCTTATAACACTTTTTTCTCCCGCGATATTATGAACATTTTCCGATAAGCACACATTTTATTGGAAATTTAAAAATATTCAATAATTCTAAAATAGTTTATTAGAATAAATTTCAATATTGTCTAACCAAAATTGAAGAGATGGTTATAGTGTACATAGTTATATAAATCCCTTTAAAAAATAGAGATTCTCAAAGGTAATCGGGAATATTTTGGAAAAATTAAGAATTTATATGTAATTTTTCAAACATAAGTTTTTAGCGTTTCGAAAATATAGAAAATGGTGGGTTTTTTTTGTTATTTTTTTTTTTTTGGTTGTTTTTTTTTTTTAAATGTAAAACTGCAGTACGGAAGTTGAATACAATTTTAGGTTTCTAAATCTCTTTGTGATAACTTAGTAACTGAGTCATACACACGTTTCCACTAGGAAGTTTAAATATATGTTAAGTTGTTCTTTCCTCAAACATTCCTGTAACTGAGTATTGTGTTAACCTGGAAAAAAAAACAAATTAATTACAACTAGCTAAAAAGAAGCAGTGGAATACATTTTTTATTGATTGGGGGGGGGGGGGGGAAAGATAAAAAAAAAAAGATTTAATTTTAGCTAACGNTAGAGATGAAAAGTAAATGCTTTCATTTAGGCTAACGCTTATTATTTCATTAAAAAGCTTTTTTTAAAAAAAAATGTAATAATGAAAGAGAGAATCAATTTTTGAGATGTATTATTAAAATTAAAATCAGGTCAGCAAAAAAAACAAAAAAAAAACTTCTATCTTTGAAAAATTTAAGCCACACACCGAAAACCGCTCTCTCAGTATACCATACTCCAATAATATATCTTATACTAATATGATATGCTTTACAATTATTGTCGCTAAAGTGTACTCAACAAATTCCCAAGTTAATGCTTCTACCTACACGGGAAATTAAAAATGATTGATTTTTAGTTTTTATAAGGCTCATATTAAAAAAAACATATCTGGGACCCCCTGCCCTTAATAAGTGATAATTAAATTTTTTCTTTTTTTCTTTTCTTAAAATTTTTTTTGGTTGTTTATTTTGCGTCTTACCATTGCGGAAGTCCACTCAACAACATCCTAAGGTTTCATGCTCTACCTACTCGGGAAATAGGAGAATTAGTGATTACCAATTTTTTATAGCCCATATCAGGAAATAAAGTTTTTGGGTTCCGGAAACCACATAGGCGAAAATTTAAAAAAATTCTTTTCCGCCACTTTTTGTTATGAAGGGGTACCCAAAAACTTACCAAAGTTTCTTATTTTCTTATATTATATGTTGCAGACGCTCCTTCTATACAAAAGATTATTGCGTCCTACGTATTGCTGTGGATTGTGTTAAGTCCTGTATTCTTACTAGAATTTTAAATGATGATAATGTGTTGGCTTTCCTGGTTTCTTCAGGCAACCCAAGCCAATACCGGACGGAAAGAAAGAAAGCTTTATGTGTTTGTTCTTGAACCTATCTATCTTTATTTATAGAGTCGCATTTGTTGTGTGTCTGTCTGTATGTTCCCTAATAACTCAAGATCCAGACAACCCACTACAGTGAAATTTGGTAAACGTACACACAATTATATGGGGAAGGTTGTTATATAGGTTTCGTTCTATAAATTCACACTCATTGACGGCGGGGGCCCAAAAACATATTTTTTCTTATTTGAGCTATATAAAAATCGAAAATCAACAATTTTCTATTTCTCGATGAGGCAGAAGCATGAAATTTTAGGAATTGTTGAGTACATTTCTGCAATGGTAACAGAAAAAAATTTATTTTAATTACCTCTTTTTTTTTGGGGGGGGGGGG
>MUZC01004468.1:892790-936759 GCA_002072015.1 Radix auricularia | reverse complement strand
ACCAAATTTAGTTTTTTCCCTTATATGAACTATATATAAAAACTAAAAATAACTAATTATCCTATTTTACGGATAGTTGGAAGCATTTGGCAAGTTTTTAAGTACGCTAGCCCAAAGATATTTTGCGTGGAAATTTTTTTTACTTTCCATTCATGGAAGCCTGGGGCCCAAATGTAGTGTTTTTTTTAAAACTTATATACTTATCAATACTAAAATTCACCCATTTTACTGTTTCCCGTGTAGGTAGAAGAATGAAACATTGGGAAGTTGTTAAGTACACTCTCCTAACACTAATTTTCAAAAAAGAATTTCAAACTTCCCACTCATTGGGGCCCAAATGTCGTTTTTTATTATATTAGAAATAAATTCATCACTAATTCTCCGATGTATCGTGTCGTAAAAACATGAAATTTTGGAAATTACTTTCCTGGCAATAATGGCCAAAATAATAATAATAATAATAATAATAATAATAAAATTCTCACTTACTTCGAGCCGGGGGCCCAAATGTAGAACTTTTTTTTTTTTTTTTTTTTTTTTTTTTTTATTTTTTTTTTTTTACTATTATATGCTATATAAATACTGAAAATCCCCCTTTCGACTATTTCAAGTGTAGGTAGAAGAATAAAGCTTTGGGAAGTTGTTAAGTACACTCTCCTAACGCTAATTTGCAAAAAAAATATTTTTAAACTTTCCGGTCATTTGGGCACAGGGCCCAAAAGTAGTTTTTTCTTATATTAAAAAATCACTCATCAGTAATTCTAAAATTTACCATGTAGGTAAAATCATGAAAAGCGTTTTTCCCCTGTTATTTGAGTTATATAAAATTGAAAATAACTAATTGTCCTATTTCAGAGTAAGCAGAAGCGTGAAATTTTAGAATATTGTTTAGTACATTTCCCAAATTATAACAGGCGAAAATATATTTCCGTTATCACTTTTTAGGGTCCAGGGGCCTAAATGTTTTTTTCCCTATATGAGCTATATAAAAACTGAGAATTATCAATTCTCCTATTTCCCGTGTAGGTAGAAGCATGAAAGTTTGGCAAGATGTTAAGTACACTCTACCGACGCTAATTTGAAAAAAAGATAATTTAAAATCCCCCTCTTGAGGGCTAGGGTCCCAAATTTAGTTTTTTCTTAAATTAAAAACCGTCTTATCTCTAATTCTCAAATTTATCGTATACGTAAAAAATGAAATGTTTAGAAGTTATTGAGCACACTCTCCCAACAAAAAATGGAGAATTTTTTTTTTAAACTCTCATTCATGTTGGGGCTGGTGTTCCTACATGTATTTTTTTCCTTAAATGAGCTGTATTTTACATCTCCTATGGTAACAGATGTAAACATAATTAAATTATTTCTCTAAGGGTGCTGGGGCCCAATGTAGTTTTCTTCTTTATAATAGCGATATAAAAAGGAAAAATTACTAATTCTCCTATTTCCCGTTTTGGTAGAAGCATGATTCTTTGGTAAATTCAGCAATACATATCCGCAATTGTAAGAGGAGTAAAAAGAAATCACTCCCCTGTGGGGCGGGGCCAAATTGACTTTGTTTTTATGTAAAAACAGCCTCATCCCGTATTATTTAATTTTCTGTGACGGCAGAAGCATAAAAGTTAGGAAATTTCTTGACGAGGCAATTAAGACTAAAATTAACAAAGGGAAATTTTAAAACTCCTGCTCATGTAGTGCTAAATACAACTCTGCGATTGTAACAGGCGAAAAAAATATTTATAACACTTATTGGGAGCCTGGTACCCCGGCTTCGCATGGGATTGCTGGTATAGAAATGAAGAAACTATGCTTTTCTGATAGTTAATTGTATTGACCTGCTTTAAGATAAATGTACACGATTACTTCTTGGAAATAAACAGTATAGTACGCTTCTACAGAAAACCTCATTTAAAACCCGTGAGAAGCCGGGTACTTGCCTCTAGTACCTATATATCTATATATATATAAGACGCATTTGTTGTCCGGATATCTGTCCGTCTGTTATCTAATAACTGAAGATCCAGACAACCCAGTCAAGTAAAATTTGATAAAAGTACACACAAGCAATATGGGGAAGGTTCTTAAATAGGTCTCGATCCATACATTCACACTCATGGGCACGGGGGCTAAAACACTTTTTAGCGCATTTTCGAGAAGTCGAATGCGCTATTGCACCCGTTTTGTCCGTCTGTCCGTCTGTCATCACCCTAGATCTCAGCAACCATAAGTCCTAGACCCATGATGTATATATGTTTTTTGTATGTTCTGTCCTGCCATTTGTGCATCAACACTCAGTTACTCGATCCGTTAAAAAATCCCGTTAAAACTACCAAAAAATATTGCGAATCGAGAGATAACACTGGCGCAGGCAACGGCCGCCATTGCCGGAAGTCGAATACATCATTTTTTAAGCATTGAAGAGTTAAAGTTATTGGTTAGTGGTGCGGAAGCGTGCAAAAGAATTAGTTTTTTTTTGTTGACGTCATTAGAATATGTGTAAAAGTTTAGAGAGTTTTACGTATTCATTTATGGTGACTTCAATCAAGATCTTAGCGGCCCAGGGGCATAAATTAAAAACTTTTTCGAAACAAGCTTCAACATTCAACTACTTTCAACAAGATTGGCAACCACGATCTATAAAAAACAATTGATGGAGTATTTGGGCGATTAGCTGATTACAATTTTGAATGTATCATTTAAGAGTCCTATTTCAGTGACCACAAACCACTTGTAGTTAGATTAAAGAGAAAAAAAACATTTAAAAATGTAAAGAAATGACTTTTAAATAATTTTTTTCAGGTATATTCATTACACAACAAAATTCATAAAAATATGTCTAAAATCTAAACACAATTACTGATAACTACATAATGCTGATATCTAACATAAGTACTGATACATAATACGAAAATGCGCTAACACGTCCTGAGTCCACAAAGGGACCAGGCTTAAGATGATTTTTTTCCTTATTTGAGCTATTTAAAAAATGAAAAAAAAAATCATTAATTTTTCTATTTCTCGAGGAGGCAGAAGAATGAAATTTTAGAAAATTATTTAGTACACTTCCTCAGTGGTAACAGGTGAAAAAAAAAAAATAAATTATCACTGATTGGGAGCCCAAATGTTGTTTTTTTCCTAATATGAACTATATATAAACACTGCAAATAACTAATTTTCTTATTTTACGGATAGGTAGAAGTATGAAACTTTGGCAAGTTGTTACGTACGCTACTCCGACGACATATTTCGAGAAATAATTTTAAACTTCCCACTCATGGGGAGCCGGGGGACCATATGTAGTTCTTTTAGGAACTAATATACACTTTATAAATACTGAAAATCCCCCATTCAACTATTTCCCGGTTAGGTAGAAGAATGAAACTTTAAGAAGTTGTTAAGTATACTCTCCTAACGCTAATTTGCACAAAATTTTTTTAACTACCACTCATTGGAGCCGGGGGCCCTAATATAATTTTTTCTTATATTAGAATCTCACTCTTAACTAATTCTCAAATTTACCGTGTAGCTAAAACCATGACAATTTTGGGAATTCTTGAGCATACTCTCCCGACAATAATGGCTATGGTTCCCTAAATTCCCACTCATGGAGCCCGGGGGCCCAAAAACATTTTCCCTTCTTAGTTGAGTTAGATAAAATTGACAAAAACTAATTCTCCTATTTCCGGAGTAGGCAGAAGCATGAAATTTTAGTATTATTGCTTAGTACATTTCCTAAACTATCGCAGGCATTTCAATTATCACTTTCTGGGGTCCAGGGACCCACATTTTTTTTCTATATGAGCTATATAAAAATTTTAAAATCACGCATTCTCCTATTTCGCGTGTAGGTAGGAGTAAGATATTTTGGCAAGTTGTTGTACGCTACCCCTACAATACTTTGCGATAAAGAATTTTAAATTTCCAACTCATGGGGAGCCGGGGGTCAAAATGTATTTTTGTGCTAATATACGCTATATAAATACTGAAAAACCCCCATTCGACTATTTCCTGTGTAGGTAGAAGAATGAAACTTTAGGAAATTGTTAAATACACTCTGCTAACGCTAATTCGCAAAAATGAATTTTAAAATTCCCACTTTTTGGGGCTAAGGGCCCAAATGTAATGTTTTCTTACATTAAAAACCGTATTATCTCTAATTCTCAAATGTATCGTATACGTAAAGACGTGAAACTTTTGGAAGCTTTTGATCACTCTCTCCCTACAAAAATTTATAAAAAGACTTTTAAAATTCTCAGTCAGGGTGGGGCTTGGGTTCCCAAATTTTCTTTTTCCTTAAATGAACTGTATTTCACATCTCCAATGGTAACAGGTGAAAATATATTTAAATTATCTTTCTAAGGGGGATGGGGCCAAATGTAGTTTTCTTCTTTATATTAGCGAAAATTACAAATTCTCCTATTTCCAGTATAGGAAGAAGCATGATACTTTGGAAAGTTGAGCAATACATATCCGCAATGGTAAGAGGAGTAAAAAGAAATCACCCCCTGGGGCCCAAATGTATTTGTTCTGATATAAAAAAACAGACTCATCACGTATTCTCTAATTTTCGGTGACGGTAGAAGCATAAAAGTTTTGAAATTTGTTGAGGAGGCACTCACGACGAAAATTAACAAAGAAAATATTTAAACTTCTGCTCATGTGTGGCCGGCGGCCCAAATACGTATTTTCCTTACATTGGCTATGTAAAATTTAAAAACCACTAATAAAATTTTCGAAAGTTGTTGAGTACACTTCAGCGATGGTAAAAGGGGATACATACTTATAACACTTATTGGGAGCCTGGTGCCAAAAATAATGTTGATTTTTTACTCATATAAGCTATATGAAAATTGAAAATCGTTAATTCTACTATTTGGAAATAGGGATTTCGGAAAGTTGTTAGTTATTCTATCACAATAGTGCAGTCTTAACTTGTGTCTTGGGATTACTGGTATAGAATTGCAGACACTATGCTTTTCTGATAGGCAATTGTATTTGACCTGCTTAAAGATGAATGTACCCTTTTTCTTCATGCAAATAAACAGTTTAGTACGCTTCTACTACTAATTCAATACCCCCAACCTGGACCGGACAGCGTAGAGCTGTCAGGGCCGTGTGGATCTACGAACAGTAGTCACGAAGCCGAACTGGACGCGATACACAAGGGTTTGAAGGAAGTACGCCGTCGTCTAGCTAAGAGAAAGAGTTTCCCGACTATCGTGGTCTTCACCGACTCTCGGTTTTCGCTCGAAACCTTGAGTCGAAGCTCTCTGGAGGCCAAGATAGTAAGTGCCATTCTGGACACAGTTGGTGATATCCTGGCACGTGGCGGTAAGGTGGTTCTGCAGTACACGGCTGGACACTGCGGTACGGCCCAATCAGACAGGGTCGACGCACTGGCCAGGGCAGGCGCAGCCCAGCCCCAACCCGATAAGCCCTTGACCCAACTGGGGGCCAAGTCGTGGCTAAAAGACCATTTCCGAGAGAAATGGCTTGAGGGCTGGAAGAATGGGAATACGGCCAGAAAGGTATGCCAGAAACTGCCGCGACCGAGCAAAAGCGATGCCTGGTGGAAACTTGATCGTGGTAGTCAGTCTCTCATAACTAGAATGAGAACTGACCATTGTCCCATACGAAGCTACCTATACAAGTTTGACACTAGAAGGGAACTGGCCTGTAGGTTGTGTGGCTACCCGGAGGAAACGGTGTCCCATGTGCTAGAGAGTTGCCCCGAGTTGGACGGGGCTTTATTTGGTGAAGTTGCAACACCTGCAGAGGACTACCTCTACGGCGATGCCCGAATGCTGAGGCTCGCCTGCGAAAAATTGAACCGGGTTTTAAGAGCCTAACGGCTCAAACCAAAATAGAATGAACATTCATTAGTACGCTTCTACAGAAAACCTTATTTAAAGCCAGTGCGAAGCGGAGTACTTGTCTCGAATACGGAATAAGAAAGGTGTTTTTGTCTTTATGTCTATGTGAGGGTTGTATATAGTTATATTTGTGTTGTATTTCTAAATTAGAATTAATTGCCTTATGTATAATTACTAATTTACTCTTGGTTCTTCTATCCTCCAGTGTTTCAAGGTTAAATGATTTAACTAATGGTGTTACTTTTGTCAGTTTTGAATATTCTCCAGTAAGAATTCTGGCAGCTCTTTTTTGGATTTGTTCTAACTTATCAATTTTTCTCTGGTGCATGGGTCCCATACAGAAGATGCATATTCTAGTATAGGTCTCACCAGAGTGAGATAGCATTTTAATTTTTTATATTTGTTACATTTGTAAAAGTTTGTAAAACTCCTGAGTTAACCTTTATTGGTGTAGATTTAGAACCATTAATTATTACAGTTTGCTCCCTACCCAATAGGAAATCTTGGATCCAGTGATGTAAGGGACCTGAGCTCCAAAGTATAAATGTTTTTTGAGTAAACTAAGGTGGTGAACTTTGTCAAATGCTTTTGAGAAGTCTAGCAATATTATATCTATTTGGTCATTATTATCTAAGCCTTTTGATAGCTCATCTATTAAACCTATCAATTGTGTTTCACATGATCTGTTGTTTCTATAGCCATGTTGGTGTGGGCATAGGGCATTATATTTCTCAAGTTGGTTAACTATTCTGTTATATATTATGTGTTCCAGTAATTTACAGGTGATACTAGTAAGTGATACAGTTCTGTAATTACCAGGGTCGGACTTATCACCTTTCTTAAAGAGTGGCCTTACAAAATAAAAAAAAAAAAACAACTGCATCAAATAAAACTGGGTTTGAACGTCTGCTTAAATTTATTCAATGAAACACAGATCAGAACATAGTACTGAATAATGACCAAAAAACAACTGCAACAAAATTAATTCCTTTTCAACGTCCGCGTAAATGTATAAAATTTTTCAATGAGATTATTTTATTTTTCTGATTGGTTGTGGAAGTCTATAGGAGTTTGAGGGATACATCGCTATCGATGACCGCTCATAATTTAGCCTTTTATTATATAGTATTATATGCAAGAAAAATGTTTGATTTAACGGAATCACCAAGAAATGTAAAGTTATTTAAATTTTCAGGACGTTGAGTGGAAATATTTATCAAATGTTAATAATTATCGATTAATCCTGAAAATTTTAAACGTATATTATTTCATAGCGATATTTTATTTTCTCGTGAGAAATTACGTTTTTAATTTACTTAATCCATTACTTTATGTTGTATTTCAGCTATTAGAGGTCTAACTTAGGAGTATTTTAAACTTCTAAGGCATCTTTTAGGCTCTATATAATACATAATCGGTAACGACAGGTCAATTTTGTATGTCTAGCAATCTTCTTGCAATCTGCTTGCCAGATTTTTTTTACCTTGCTTGGCACATGCTAAAATACAATTTCTGACTGATTTTTTTTTAAAAGTACGTATTTAAAAAATTCGCTAAACAATAAATTTTAGTATATAACATTTCAGGGAGTCATTCATTTATTAAATTATTAGCAATAAAGATGAATATGCATTTGTATCACCGAAGAATTTTTTTGAAATGTTTTGATAAAAGGGTACTGGGAAATACGGAGCGGATTCGATGTAAAAGGGGATCTAGATCCTCATTTGGCCACAGATATCGACCAGCGTCAGCAACTCCGACAGAGTATTGGCTGGTTAATGGAAACACAAAGTATAACATTGGACGTTGGAAGTATTCACCAACCCTTGATTCGATATCTTCAAGTTTAATCACATTATCTCGATATATTCATGACCACATGACCATAAAGTTTACATTGTTTTTATATCTTTCACATCGTTCAAACGTCCCTCACGACCAAGTTCATCTTCTCCCTGTGTGTTCTGCTTAGCTTTTCCTTTAACGTAATGAGGGCTAGGACTGCCATCAGGCTTATAAAAAATTAAATGGAAAAGGCGTAAACAGGGTAAGGGCTAGCCTGACAGGACGTTTTAAAACTTTCTTCGATTCTTTGGATTTTACCGCAGCTATGTTTCTTAATTTATTTTTAATTATTTTATATTCGTTTTATTTGAGTATTGTATGTATGTTTAAGAAGGCTCTTTACCTTGTTTACGTATTTTCCTTTTAATTTTTCCCTTTAACGCCACACCTTACCATTTATACCCCCTCTGCTTCATGACTTTATGATTGACCAAAATTCACACTGTTACTTTTCCTTCAAGCCGCTATCTCACTAAAGCTCACAGGGGCCGTCCATAAATGAAGTCACGCATATAGGTTTTGAAAAATGCTATTTTCAAATATAAAATACGACTTCTAAAAGGAATTATTAAAAGATTTGTGACAAGGGGGAGAGGAGGTACAAACCAGCTAAAATCACGTGACAACTAAATCAATTCATTTAAGATCAGATATGGTTACGCTACAACATCCACGTGATCCGATCGCGTCAATAACTTTACGCACCTAGCCTCTCCTAGGGGAGTGGTGGGTTACACATTTGTGACGATGCATGATGAGGGGGGGGGGTGTTTAAGAAATGAAACGTCATATCAAAGCATGCAACTTTAAATAATAAAAATTCTATTTAATCATTCGATAGCTTACAATGCATTAAATGGCGTTTTACATGGCTTTACGCTTGTTACGATATTAGAGAGCAGCCGTACACTTAATGAATCCTTTTTATTTGTATTTTCTTAATTTAAAAAAACCCTAAGAAAACAATTTTTAACTCTAAATCCTTTACATAAAAAGACATAGCCATTAAGATCTTCATTATTATAATACGTAGGGTCAAACAATCCGAAAATAAAAAATGCTAAATATGTCTCGAAAACTATTTTTAATGTAGTGCGCACCGATCGCTAATACAGTTTTAAAAAGTATTGTCAAAAAAATGCACACCTTATTGCGTGACATGAAAGGTCTTTGAACACAATACGCACCACAACATTATTTCTAAAAAAAATTAGGATGATAACTAAACTAATTTAATATTTATTACTTCTATTACCAATGAAACCATTTAACTTTAGAAGGCTGGACACCCTATGCTAATAATAAGCGAATTCGCAATGGTATTTACATGCATGATGCTATAGTCCATCAGAGAAATTTTGTTGATCCAATAAAGAGGAAATTCATACAGAATATGTACAAAACATGGGGATGTGTTTTAAACGCAAACTTAGACGAAAATTCGGACCGTCCAGGAATTTGTCTACTACATACCTGCATGCATTTCTCCTTAGAAAAGAGTTTCGTGATGAGGACATATATTCTACATTTAAAAAAAATAATAATTCTGAAAGTTATCGATTTTAGAATATTGATTTTTAAAAAAAAAATAATTACGGAATTTAAAGAAATATGTTGGTTAATGTTTTATAACTGAAACTCTTAAAGTAATTAAAAAATACTTATTTAGAATAACTTTACTAAACTACGTAGTGAAAACTTACATTTTATTAATCAAATGTCAATTCAAGAACTATGACTGCTTTTGGTTAAATATAATTAATTTAAATGCAAGTTATTTTCAAAAAAAATAAAAATAATGTCATATCAGTGTTATTTTTAGTATCCATTCAATGTTCGGTTTTAATGTCAAATATTTTGTTGTTTTTTTTTTCTTTAAATACTTTCATTTTAATGTAGCTAACTATTTTTTAAAAATATTTTCTGACGGATTAATATTTCAGAATTATAATATCAAAGTGAAGTGCTGTTTTTTTAATTGCTTCTTTTAATTTGTTTGGGGTATTTTTACTATATTGTACAACAGTGTCGGATTTAGCTATAGGACAAGGAGGGTGGGTCGCCCCCCCCGCGCTCCAGTTGGGTCTAAAATGGCGCCCCCCTGAGACGCCCTCATGAACACTAAAAAGGTGTAACCAGAGCAAAATAATGCTAAACACGAAAAATTTAATCAACACTAAACTGCAATACGACAATATTGTCTTGCTAAATATTGTATTTCAAAACTGTAATATCTGGTTTGGTCAGCCAGGAGCGTCGCTAAGTGGAAAATAATAGAGAAATATTGAAACGAATGATAAACGTGACGTTTTTCTTGATTTTTAGTACAACAAGGTTTGCTATTCAGAATGCACAGAGAAAATTCTTGCTTTAGACTTTAGTGATGTTAGTCGTAGAAATACTTGAAATATTTTTTTAATCACAAGTTTATTAGCCAACTATGATTGCAATTTGAACAATCATCTAGAGTTAAAAGGAAAATGAAATTTATTTAAATCATGATGTGCAGATTGATTTAATTCAATCATTTGCATCTGAATTATCGGCAGTAATTGATAATGAACATGTATTTCTGTAATTATCGATTAGACGGATCATTTATATATTTGAAATTGATAAGATGTAATTTTACGTTCAGTTTCAACATCAGGACATGTTGTGGATCTACATATTACAATAGCGAGACATTGATATTACAATCTGAGGAAGAAAGGCATATGTTGGCTCATTTATGATGTCTTGAACTAAGAGTGGGCTTTAAACCTTCATACAATGCCATGTATGTTCTTTGTTGTACTCATGATATGCATTTGGTCACTATCAAAGCAAAGTCTGTAAACAGTTATGTATACAGTTGTTTTTGGCACAGCTGAAAGGTATTCTTTAGTCTAGTTTACAACGTCTACATACTCTTTTAAAAAATCGAAAATCTCAATATTTATCAACACTAGATACTCTGAAATGACTTTTTGATACAAGATGGGCAGGCCGTAGGCGGTAAGCATGCAGTTGATGCAGTTATTGGATCATTCTCTGCTTGATAGCCACTAAAGAAGATATAATTTCAAGGCCATCGACATAACATAAAGGAAGTGTCAGAACAGAAGCAATGGGACTATCTGCTTTAATAACAAAATAATCTTTTGTTTTTTCTGATGCTATTTGTACAAAAGTTGGTTGATATTTTCATGTTATCAAACCACTTGCAGCTCAAGAGTATTGACATTGCAATTGCAAAACGATTGATCGATGTTGGAAGAAATAAGTTTGTTGAAATGAGAAGCGATCAAGCTTTTTGAAATTTTGAAAGTAGATGTCTAATAATTTATTAACGAAAATGGTTCCAAACTAGATGTTAAAAACAAAATTTAAAGAAACGCGAATTTGCAGAAAATGAAAATATGTCAATATTTTATAAACATTTACTTGAATCTATCTTCCTGTTATCAATGATTGAAAATCATCAAAAATTATTTGCGCTCAACAATGACAATCGAAAGTCTGTCTGGATAGCATTAATTTTTAATGAACGTGATCTAGGTGAGAACTTTGACTTTGAATCAACGATAAATCGTTTCGCTCCACGTAGAAAGGAATTTAAATATGGCTCAGGGCTCTATATAAATTCGCATAAACTAAGTTTATTCCTTAGATCAATAAATATACTACTGAAATAAATATACCTTACTATTTTGAAAACATGTGATTATATTGTTTCTTCTGTTTGACTTGTTTGTTAATTTGGAAATTTTACTAAAATTGTAGGCTAATAATTAGTATTGAAAACGGCTGCAGATATTAACGATTAATTCCTCGACTAATCCTTAAATATTTTAAGAATTAAATTATGTTTAACAATTAATCGACCCATCACTTAAAAATCATTTGAATTCAAAAAGTCAACACATGTTTTATTTTTTTAAAATTCGGCTGATAAATAATTTTTGAAGATTACACGAACATTTTGGTAATGGCAATAATGGAGTTTAACTCTGAGACAGAAATAACAACATCTCTTCTGATGAATTACTGCGTTACAATATGAAGATGGAAGTTCTTGAATCCATTAATCCTGTAAAATTGTGGAAAATTAATGAATACCGATATCCGATAAGGTCATTCCTTGCCAAGACCGTTTTGAGCATACCAGTTTATTTTATCTCAGTTCCATGTGAATGATTATTCAGCTCGGCTGGTTATATTGTCAATTAGATCCGCTCATCACTTGAACCAATTAATGTCAACACAATTGTCTTTTTGCGTTGTTGGTGAAACGTAGATACATAAAGGAGACATGCCAGTGTTATTAACTTTTCAACAAGAACGTGAAATAAGTGTTACTTATGACATCATAAATTAAAATTTTTGGCTTTAATCGAAATTAACGATTTATTAATCGTTAATTTTTCAAGTTAACAATTAAATTTAAATTAATCGTAAAAGCCCTAGTATATACTCAATGCTCTGATATTAGTAAAATTTTGCACCGCCCCCTAACATTCTCCTGCCCCCCACGCAGACAAAGCTAAATCCGCCACTGGTGTACAATGACATGCAATATAAATATAATGTTAAATTTATAAACAGTCTTTTTGAAAATTCTACAATGTCATGATATTTTTCTAATTTAAAATTGTTTGTTTAATTCATTCATGTATTTTATTGCACTTAGAAGATAAGTGAATAATTTATTGAAGAAAAATAAATAATTTACTGTAAAGGTCAGAAATTTCCATTTGGCATCTTATAGACACAATACGGCAAGTTGGGTGATAAATAAACAAAATGGTTGCATCACGCTAAGACTGTTTGCTGTTAAAAGCAGAAAAACTGCCTTGGAAATTAATAAAAAAAAAGACTCACAATTAGCATTGTCATAACTGAAATACAACATATACTAATTAAATTTCGTTGTGAAAAAATACACGTGTGAAATATGCAGGAAATGCCGAAATATAGTTACATATGTGCCAAATCTTTTTTCAGAGAACAGTGTGTTTAGTGTGTGCTAGTCGTGTCTGGACGTAAACATAATAATAATAAAAAGTAATGACATGATGTCAAATTGTGATGATTTTATTTGACCTATATATAGATAGTTTTCGATTTATATATACTGGCAAAGTGTATCAAATAATAATGTAGATTTTTAATGAACAACGATTTCGATGTACAAAATAGCTTAAAAATCCTCCCTTCAATAATAGATTTGTGAAATCTGATGTCTACTTGATTTTTTATTTTCAGTCTAATTACGCTAATGAAATATAATTTAGTGGAAAGTTGGAAAATAATTTTATTAATTTTTGCATGCAACGTTTAAAATAGTAATTTTCAACAACAAAAAAATGATTCATCCTACCTAATTATTCGTTACCGAACCGAAATTAATTATTTTTTTGCGATTATCATGTTGTATTAATACTAGTTCCAAAGCCCGTCCAAGAACGGGAAGAAGAATAGGGTGAAATAATAGGAAACTACAGCAAGAGTGGTGTGATAGGAGCGGTGCAATCTGCGTGTTGTTATTTAATAAACAATTACCATCAAATATGGATTTTTTATTCAATTTACAGTAACACTACATCCACGTCAACTGACCCAAAATGAAAATGAAACGTAATAAATCGTAGCCGATGTCTCTCAGTTTACATCCTTACGATAAATATTAGAGGTGACTACTGTATTGCTTATGGATTGGACGCTCGATTTTAATAGTTATGCAGAAACATTTGAAGGACATTGGTGTCACAGGGCAAGGGATGTGGACCTTCGTTTCGCTTGTTGGCCCACATTGCCTTAGGTGGCCCCTGGTTTGCACGTCATTATATATAACTCACTGTTAAAAATCAAGAATTTCCTTGAAGAAAACATTTTTCGTGACGCATGCATCACTTCCATTGACTATGTTGCCTAAGTCGTTCCTGCTGAGAACTTTAACAGCAACGTCAGATGAAGTACGGACCCGTGAAAAGGCGACATAGAGTTGTCCATGAATTAAGTCATGTTCTGCCAAATATATGTCAACTTTATCTAGAATTTGTCTTTGAGACTCGTTGATAGTCATGGCGAAAGCCAGTTACATTGGGAATTGCCGTCTCCGTAAAATAAAAGGTAGATGTGTGTTTGCAGGGGCAAAGTCAATTCTTGGAATAAAAATGGTTGTCACTGCCTCACGGCCAGTAAGTATTTTTGAAATGCTGATGTTTGTTTCTACGAGTATATCACACATCAGGTCCCAATACGAAGTCCTCGCTTTGTTTTCGAATTGCATTGTAGAATTATAATTGCTCAAACTTTTTTATGTAATATATGTAGAGGCATTCTTGATGGTGAAAGTCCACTTAAGAACTCGACACTTAAGAATGGCTAGCATCTTCAGGAATGGTCATTGCATCCTGTTAGTGTTGCGCCATATTTCCTGGCCTTCCTTGAAATGATGAAGGAAGAATAACAGGTTTTCCGGGAAAAATACCTTCATCGGCTGCTGTAGTATGAATATAAACCATTAAAATGTATATTTTTCACACTCAATTTTTTTTTTTAGCTTTGAAGTGTGCATTTACAAAGTAAACCTGAGTCAGTATTCTGGCACTAAGGAACGGGTTAAATCCATCTTTGAAAGCTAATCTGTGAATGTAGTATTGCATTTGTGGTATGCTCGTCTTATGATTTACAGCTGGGGCTCTTCCTGGAAATTAATGTAATGTTGTAGGATGGTAGCTCATTAATTTTAAATCCGGAGTCCAACTTTGTTCGCCGAAAGGAAATAGTAAAGAATATACCATTGTTTAAAGATTGGGGTCGAGAATACCAAATCATTTCAGTCCTTCTGTCATTGTTCAGAGACATGCAATGTATTAAAAAATTGCGCGCCCTTGGAAGCAAATGCAAAGCGCTGTTAATTGAACGGATTTTTTAAATTAAGTTTTTTTGATACTGATTAAAAACGTCTGTCGTGAGACTCAATTTAAGGAGAGGCACGGATTTGTTGTAAGTGGATTTGTTTATCGAGCAGCAATCACTACATTTTTGGTCTTGGAGCCTTTTGGTAAAAAGTGTTTAGCATTGCAATATTCACAGAGTATATCAAGATTGCCACAGCTGTGTGGTGCATGTGATTTTTCGTCAAACCTTTTCATGTCCGCGACGACTTTGTTGCCGCGAGAGGCTTTTGCACGTCGAAGTGCAAGACGATCATTTCCCCAGATTTTGCTTCTTTGTTGATCTGTTAGTGCAGCACGGGCCATGCGTTAACGCAATGCAGGTATTTCCCTTTGGCCAACGGTGAACTCATGAAACCCGTTGCGACGCAGTTCTTGACGCCGCGAAGCTTCTTCATTATCGACGGTGGGACGCTGTCGTTTCGTTGGCCTGGGGAAAAGGAGCAACAGTCGTGATTAGCAGCATTGACACACTTCCAAGTGGCAACACAGTACTGAATGATAAAAAATAATATAAAAAACTGCATCAAATAAAACTGGGTTTTAACGTCTGCTTAAATTTATTCAATGAAACACTTGAAGATGAGAACATAGTACTGAATAATGACCAAAAAACAACTGCAACACAAATAATTCTTTTTCAACGTCCGCGCAAATGTATAAAATTTTTCAATGAGATTATTTTATTTTTCTGATTGATTGTAGAAGTCTATAGCTATAGGAGGTTTGGGGGATACATCGCTACCGATGACCACTTATAATTTAGCCTTTTATTTTATAGGATTATATGCTATAAAAATGTTTGATTTAATGGAATCACCAAGAAAACATAAATAAATAACAACCACACACGAGCTCAGAAATACACTTCACAGAAAGATTATGCAGATGTAAATTAAGAAGTAAAGAGAAGCATCAAAAGAGAATTGTTTCATAAAGTTGCTAAAGAAGCAGAAGAGGCAGCTCAATAGTGGAACATGAGGGAAATGTTTGACACCATCAAAATGCTGTCTGGGAAATTTAGAATAGTAGAGAATCAAATGAAGGATAAATTGTGAAACAACATAGCAAGTATTGTGCAATGTAGATGGAGATGGAAGGAGTACTTTAAAAAGGTCTGAAATTATCCAGAACCAAAAAATTAACGTATTATCCAACCAGCAGATAATTACCTGATAATTGACTGTAGATGGAAAGAGGTAAACAAGGTAAGGGATTACATGACAAGACGTAACAAAACAGCAAACCTTTATCAATGGACACAAACAATAAACAAATAAAACAAATATAAAACATAAAAATTGAAAACTTAGCTGTGGTGAAATCCATAGAGTCAATAAAAGTCCGTTTAAAAATTGCTCTTTGCTGAAACGTTCGCTATTTTGTTACGTCCTGTCAAGCTAACCTTTACCTTTTCAACGTCTTTTCAATTTACTTTTTTTATAAGCTCGATTGCAGTCTCACCCATCATTCAATTGACTGTAATATAATAGTCCTACCAAAGAAGAGATTAGCAGGGCCATAAACAACTCAGAAATGTAAAAGCTTCTGGACATGATGGCATCCGAACAGAGGCGCTGAAGGCGGACTTGTAAGCCAGAATTGAAATGCTACATCCTCTGTTTCTGAAGATATGGGAGGAGGAGCAAGATTCGAAAGAAACCTTACCAAGGTCACAAAGAATAGAGGTTTTAAGATCCTGCTTGAACTACAGATGGATTACCCTGCTGCCCATCACAAGGAATGGTTTTCAACCGTGTACTACTTAAATGAATGAAAAACGCTATAGACAAATTGCTGCGGGACCAACAAGCCGATTTTTGCACCAACAGATAGCGACTGACCATATAGCGACTCTTCGCATTATTCTTAAGCAGCCACTCTATTTTAATTTTGTTTACTACGAGTAAGCCTTCGACAGTGTGAATAGGCAAACTCGGTCCACTGCTAAGGCATTATATGGAGCTACAGAAGATTACGGATATAATCAGAAATATGTATGAAGGGATAAACTGCCGAGTTCTCCATGGTAAGCAGGTGACAGGTGCTTTCCAGGTGAGGTCTGGTGTGAGATAAGGTTGCTTGCTCTTACCCTACGGGAATTATGAATTCCTTTACTAACGTTCGGCTTTGACTTACAATAACAAACAAATTTATTTTATTTTTAACCAATAGTTAATTACATTTTTCACACGCCAACTTTTAGGAATGAAACAACGAGAACAAAGCAATACGACAATATATCTTAATAAATAAATCTTAGATATACAGACGCTTCTTCTATGCTGAAGATAATTGCGTACACAGAAAATGACAGATGATCTGTTGGCAAGTGATGCAGCGGTCACAGGCAATGGCTATAAGGGTTCCAGGCATTACCCCAGCCGCCTAACTATTGTCTAGTTAGGTACCCATTCAGCGCTGGGTGACTCGGGGACCATAGCATATGGCATTGGTACGACAGTCGAGGGCGCTACCTCTCAACCACCGCGTCCCACCGCCAAAAGTTATAGTAATAGAGTGAAAATGAGGCTGAAGGATGAATGGAATGGTTTCCAGTGACAAGTCTGCACACGGTACATTTAATTAATCCACACGAAACAAATTATTGTTGATTCTATTGATTGTACGCGAATCGTTGCTTGCGTATTTTCATTTACGGCTGTACGGTATAATAAATTTTAATACATTGCATCAGCATCACTTACACAAGTATAGTAAGTATAGCAAAATAGGTCGATATATTATAATCGGTAGACCAATATGTAAATAATTTATTTTTAATAAAACTAGATTTTAGAATTAATACACACACAAATAAGCCAAGATCTATTAATGTCTTATCATAATATTGATTATATGCCTATATTTTATGTATACAATATAAAGTAGAGTTTGTTAAGATGTTATAGCGACTTAATTCTTTCCAGGTGTCTACTGCAAAGAGTGACTAAGACTAGTAGTAGCAGAAGTTGCGTATGTCATAGCGCTAGCAGTACCCAGTCGAGTAGCCTGCTGTTACGACATGTCGCAGCACTAGTTGCCTAACGCTAGCAACATCCCGCCAAATCGTCTGCTGCTACGACAATATTGTCGTAACGCTTGCAAATTCCTCTAAATAATGCGGTTTTTTTGTTTTTTTTTAAATAAATAGAAGCACATTTTGCACAAAATAAATCATTATCTTTAACTTAGATTGCAATTTTATTTTTATCGATTAATAGATGATTAATCGAAAACTTATTCATCAATTTCCGAAGCCTTACTTTATAATACAATTGTATTAAAAGCTTAATAAGAAAAATAGGGCCGCGGAAATTATCAATTAATTTCTCGATTACTTGGCAAAGTTTTTTATCGATTAAAATTATTTAAATCGATAAAAAACATTACCAATTAATCAAGAAATTAAAATAATTTTAATCGATAAAATAGTGATTAATTTTAAAGAAAATATTTTATACAACTTTCAGTTTCCGTTTTGTTAATAAATAATTGATTATTCGTAATTAACAGTATTAATTATTAACAATAGTTTGCCTTATTTACCTACAAGCTTCTCCATTGATTCATTGAAAAAAAAAGTTGCTTAAAGTGTAAACTTTAAAATAAAGCTGTTCATATAAGGTAAATGAAAAAAAAATTAACCATTGTTCTTACTTTATTAGCAATAACAAAATTTATCAAATGCCATAAAGTTAAAGTAAATAAAAAGTCAATTGCCTGTTTTTGTTACTATACTATTACTTCCCTTACAATTTTCAGTTTGAAGACGTCATACATTTTTTTTTCTTAAAAAAATAATCGATTATCTATTCGGTAATTTTTCAAAAGTTAACGATTAAATATAAATTAGTCGATAACAGCCCTAATAAAAATATAACAGTAAAATGTATCAGACAACAGTGTTACATATATTAAATGTTTTTTTAAAAAAAATAACTGCTAATGCATAGTGAACGGGAAATTCCATATTCGCCACAACATAAGATCGGATTTTCCCAACCTTATTTACTTGTCTTTGAGAATGAAGAAAATAAATTAATTACCTATTCATCTAATAATTTAATATATTGATTATACTGTGTATTATTTTCTACATTTTAGTCTTAATTTCAAGCACTAAGTGCAGACGAATCATTTATTTAATGCCTTTCGTAGAATGTATCACATATGGTTTATTATTTCATTGCATGCACACATTTTCGGTAAGTGAAAGTGTTGATTTTTATTTTCAATGAAGTCAATGTTAAATGATAAAAATTGAATCATTGAATGTAACTAAACTAGTTAACTAAACTAACAGTCATAGTGAGTGATGAATAGTATAGGCTAGTCCTAGTTACTAGGACTAGGACTAGCCTATACGATTCATTATTAGTATTAGTAGTCCTATCATATCCACCTTTCCTTATAAACTTATAAGTATAAGTTATATTATAAGTAATTATTTTTAATTATCACTCTAACTCTAACTTTGAATGTTAACATAAAAAGCCACAAACTTACATAATACATATATATGATATATTAAAAGTTAACATATTTAATTATTATCTTAAATTACAAGCATTGCCCATATATTATTATGACTATTAGGGCTGTTATCCATTAATGTTGTACATTTAATCTAGGGCTGCGAAATTAACCATGAATATCTCGATTTATTGGTATAATTTTTTATCGATTAAAATTATTTTAATCGCTAAAATAGGGATTAAAGTGAAAGAAAATATTTCAAACAATTTTTCTACATATTAGTAAATTATTAATCTAGGCTATACTATACCCCGGGGGTTAAACTGGTCTAGACCAGAATATACCCCTCCAGGCCAGAAGATAACCCTTTGACAACATGAGGGTATATAGCAAAAAAGAATTAATGCCTATTTAGACATCCTATTGGTGTTTTAGCTTTGTGACAGTAATTTATTAAGTAGATATGATGTTTTATTTACAATAAAAGAATAACAATAAAATATTGTTTATTACTATGATGTCTGTTACGATGGTTACTTTTGATCTAAAGTTACAGTGTACACATTTATAGATTGAATCAGCATTTCATTTTATCTATTTTTTTTTTAAAGTTGAATAATTCTAGCAATTTATGAATTGATTATTTTTTTAAAAAATATAATTTAATTGCCATATGTATTATAGTTGTAGCTTTTCAAACTCTTGCAAAATTTTATATCGTGGACCTCGCTTATTAATCAAATCAGTATCGTTAATTCTATTGAGTATGGCAAAAATCTTCTTTATAAAAAACTTTAATTAAATTATCGATGAATACATAAATATTTTGTTTGTTTTCCTCTCTCTCTCATACATTTTATATTACTGGAAATAACTGTTTAGGCCTATCCTCATTTCAATTTTGAAATATACATATCATGGCGCCTCCATCCCCGACACACTTATATATATATATATATACACATATATATATATCTATATATATATATATATTTGTTTTGCAAAATACTTTAAAGAATAAAATTGTGGGAAACATTGTTTGACTTCCCCGATGTTGCTTGTCGTATTTCCGAATATTTATCTAACGCTAGGTTTTGCCTCGTGGCGTGTTAAGAAATTTAAAAGAAAACTTTGTTCCAGTAATGCAAATTATTTTATTTTCTTGAAAAATAAGTAAAATTCATTTTTACCTTGTTGCTCTTAAAACAAGAGATGCAGGAGAAAAAAAAAAACATGGTCGCAGCCACTTCTGCTAGCGTGGGTCTCAACATACCCAAAGGGAAGAGTAAAATCTTCAAGGTTAATGCCACCAGTACATCAGTTATCATGCTTGAAGGAGAAGCCCTTTAGGAGATGAACAGTTTTGTTTACATTGGAAGCGTGGTAGATAAAAAGTTGGTACAAATAGTGATGTCAAAATAGGTATAAAAAAAGCAAGTGCGTGCTTTCAAGAACTCAAGAATGTTTTGTGTTTCCAACAATCTAAGCGGCAATTTAAAAGTAAGGATATTTAATGCTATGGAGAAACCTGTGCTGCTATATGGGGCCAAAACAAGGAGAACAACGGCCGTAAACCTGACCAGAATCCAGTCCTTTATCAACATATGTCTAAGAAGGATTCTCAGAACTCACTGGCCGGACAACATCAGCAACTAGGAACTGTTGCTGCAGACAAAACAGAAGCCCATTGAGGAAGAAATTCTTCATAAGTGGTAGAGGTTGATTGGTCATACAATAAGAAAACCTGCTTCAAATACAACAAGACAAGCCATGAAATGGAACCCGCAGGTTAAGTGGAAAAGATGCCATCCAAGAAACACTTGGCGCCGAGAATTGGAGGCAGACATCAAAAGAATTTGCCATGAAAGGTAGATGAATGGTAGATCCTTGAGAAGCTGGCCCAGACTAGAGATGCTTTCAAGTCTCTCGTAGGTGGCCTATGCCCATGGAGTAGTCGCACACGCCAACTATGATCATTGGATACCCCACATGGACGGAAAATCTAAAAAAAAAACTCTTTAAACAATACGGTCATCCTTATTGGATTTTGCAGTTGTTGGATTGTCTGCTTTTCATGCACTCATCTATGTTATGAAGCACGAATAGTTTTCTGTTTTATCTGCATTGAAGAGAACCTCTGACATCATCGCGCCTATTATTTTATTTTAAACCAACCGTATTTCTCTCGAAATGCGTAAATATAAATGAGTAGCATAAAGTTGCGAATGGTGGCAACCTTGTTGGATTAGACCAATCTTAACATAGTCGACGAATCGGATTTCGCGACTTTGAGAGCACATTTTTGGTCACTATAACATGATTTTCAAAATCACCAGAGTGCAAACTTTGTCAACCATTTAATATCAACCGTATGATCAACTTTAACAATTCTACCCTACAACGAAACGTAAGTACCCCCAGTGAAAGACGCCTAAGAGCCTGGTTGCATTCCCAAGAACTACTAAAAGGAGTATTAAAAAAAGAGGAAGATTACGTCTACGATTTAAGGATGTCTGCCAGAGAGACTTGAATGCAGGCAGAATAAGCAGAAGTGGAGCAGAATACCAATCTACATGGCACACAGTTGTCATTGAGAACTTAAAATTTGCTGAGGAGCATCCGATGAACGAGACTATAGACAGAGGAGCTCTGAGAAAGGCCAACACATTGCAAACACATAACTTGTTTACACGATCGTTTCGCAAGATGGAAAGATGCTGATGAAGATGATATCAAGAATCATTGCCGCATTCGTCACATGGTTGTTTGTTCTGTTTGATACAGAATCATTAACAAGGAAAGAGTCAAGCTAAGGAATAATATATCGAGTGACAAAATACTCAGAAACATCTGAAATGTTATTAACCTTAAGTTTACGGCAATAAGCAGGATTCTTAATCAAATCAATGCTCTGATAATTCTCTTAAATATGCTGTCAATGGGAGCCTACAACAAAAAGGAAAAATAGAGCACCGGTGAAGAAACAGTCATAATAGTGATGCAACATGTCTGAAAACCTATACAGATTAGCACTTTTAACTTACAAAAAATTCAAGAACTAAGCGTGTTAGCACAACGCTTGGCCTTATTTTTGACACGAAATCTTGAACAACCGAGACATGCATGTTAAAAAATAAGTGTGGATGGGAGGGAGGGTACTTCAAGGCCATAAGCTGCATTCTGAAAGGAAACGATATAAAGTAATTAAACATATGATCACTGGCATTCCGTAACAAATACATGACTACTTGAAACAAAATGTAGTATGGGTTCCCGGAGGAAACCAGAAAAACCAACATTCTATCAACATTAAAATTCAAAAAAAAATGCAAGACTAGACATAAATCAACAATGAGCGTAGGACTTATAATCATATTCATAGAAGGAGTGTCTGTAAATGTTAAGATAAGATACGGATAAAAAATTAAAAGTGTTTTCAAGTGTTTGAAATTCAACAAACATAACGACTAATAAATTATTGTTTTAAAATAATCCTGTAGTGTTTGAATAAGTTCATGTTAAATGAAAAAAAAAACACGCTGATTCCATATAAATAGATATGCATAAACTGCAACTTTTGATCTTGAATCGTCGAAATTATGTAAGATTTCATATTTTAAAAACGAGAGAACGACATCATCCTTGTCAAATAAAATGTAATGCTTCTTTCATTCTTCGTACAATATTTTAAAATTATTATTTTAGTCTAATTAAAACAGTTTTGCTACTTAAGAAAAGAGTTTAATTTCTGTCAGAGTAAAAACATTATAAGATAATCTATAAATTTGATTCATCAATTTTTACTATATATTCCCATGTTGTCAAAGTGGTTTATTTTGGCATGAGAGAGAATATTCTGGCCTAAGCCAGTTTAACCCAGTGGGTATATTCTGGCCAAGGCCAGATTATACCCGGGTATATTCTGGTCAGGGGTTTAATCTTGCCTGTTAAACCAGTACTTAGATTAAGGGCTTTGATAATATGGCATCACGCACCGATAGGGGAGACTGTCAGAGATTTATGACGAAAAGAGGGGGGGGGGGTTAACTGTTGATGAAATGAGTTGTCACATCAAACTGTAACTTCAAATAATAGTTTTCTTAAACATTGGATTGCTTACAATTTGTTTATTGACGTTTTACATGGATTTACGAGTGTTATGATATTAGAATGCAGACTTACACTAAGTACACACTTACATGAAGAACAACTAGGACTTAATAACTGCAAATGTGTTATGGAACATTTTTTCTCTAAAGGTTAACAACACTAAGTAAAATTAATTTTAATTAAAAATACTAAAATTAAGATCGACATTATTAGCAAAATGATTAATGACGTTCATATTTAGGCATCAGTCTATATAATAGGCCTATTTATGATTCAATATTAATGGCTATTAGCGGAACGGTTATAGATTAGTATGCTTTTGAGTTGTGAATATCGCTGACAATATTCACACAGCTGTGGGAATAACGGCTGCCTTTATAATTTAAAAGATTCGATTCCAGACAAAGTGGTAGTTTCATGCCTTTGGTGGTAAAACAGCTAGTGTGATTGTATCCCGATCCATACCACTACGGTTTCGCTGCTGATTGTAAAGTTATTCTTCTTATTCTGAAAAACAAATACGTTGATTAAAACTTAGGGATCTACCGATATCCGATATATATGTTGGCCTTAAAAGGTGATGAACTGAATTTAATAAGAACAAAATCTATTATTTCTGCAATTAGAAAACAAATTATTCGCAAAAACAAAACTCTAAACGAGGGAAATTTAGCGAGATCATGCAATTTATTTGGAGAGGGAAAAAAAAGTTGAAGACATAATTTTATTTTGTGAGCACTTGGATGATCTGTTTTCGTATTTTTATCAATGATTTGATAATATTTTGGATATGAACATACCTTCTACTTCATGGGTTTAGCATCCTTTTTCAATGAAACATTAAAATTAAAAAGTGGCTAGCAAGAATTCTGTCTGCAAATATGGGTAATGAAAAAATTTAGAAGGAATATAAAATGAATCTTTCTGTTTCATTACTATTTTAATTAAATAATTAACAATTTCAAAGAGCACAATTTTTTAAATATTTTTTTTTAATTTTGGAAAAAGGAATGTTCCCTAATTACCCAGAATGTGGACATCTTTGCCTATAAATCAATTATGTTTGTATTCCTTAATAAAAAGCTCCACTTTTTTTTTACATAGAATGGTTTAAATATTTTAAACTTTCTAATATTAAAAGGATAATAATTAAAAATGTACTTTTTCCACACCATTTTTTTCCTATGTCTTAATAAATTGCTCAATTTTACACAGTTTAAATAGTTTAAACTTTATAATATTTAAAGGATAATAATTAAAACTGTACTTTTTCACAGGATGCGTTTTCAACCAAAAAATTGAGTTTCTTCCATTTCATCGAGAGGGCTCAATACCCGAATGCTCAAGCACAGTGTCTAAAGATGATTTAGTTGTTTTCAAAAGCAATGCTTATTATAATGGCCTTAATTTAAGTAACAGCATAGTGTACGTCACATATGCAATTTATGAGATGATAACTAAGGAAACAGTTATTGTAAGTCTATTCGGTATTAAGGTTAATAGTTTACTGTATTAGTACTTAAGAATACAAAAAGGACCATTAAAAAAAACAACAACATTTAATGTAAGGTTTTTAAAAATGTATTTAAATTCACTATGGAATGCCTTGATGATAAAAAAAACAAGAAAAAAATATTTCTCCATAGAAAGCTGATTTAAATATTTATTATTTTACAAACATTTAAAAACACTTAAAAACATTAAAATGTAAAAGAACATAACCCTTCATTTAGAATCAAGATGGGATTATAATTGAACGACAACAGGTGATTACCCTTATTCTGACAATCTAAATCTGAAATCATTACACAATGTGTTCCAAAAATGGTGTACTTAAAAAAAAATCCCTATTTATGCTCGGAATATTATTTTTTTAAAGCCCTTAAATAACAAATTACATGCATATCTACAATAATCTAGATCTACATGAAATTCAAATATATAAACGCGAAGGAAATGTTTCAGGTAATGAATGTACTGACTTTTGCGATGTTTTTTATATTTTTTTCTTGTTTACTTAATGCATAAATTAACTGAAACAAATAACTTTGGCTTAGTCAACTTAGAGTAATATTAATTTTTAAAAAAAAACACTATGGTTAAAAATAGTTCTAATGCACAAAACAAGCCTTAAATCTAATTAACTATCCAGTAGAAATGTTAAAATACCAAACAATAAATTGATGCACAGGTAGAAGAACTTTCAAGTATTGATATTATATTTTCGTATCTTAGTATCTAAACAATTTTCTGTTTGTTTCAGTTATTTGATCATCACCTTAAGGTACAATGTGAAAACGCTGAAACTGATACTTATAACTGTAAAAAAACACATGAAAAATGTATTCAATTTTCATTCAAAGTATTTGTTGATAAAAAACTAAATGGAGCCAAAATTTTGGGTAAATTATTCATTAACTCAAATAAAATGATCAGCAATTCTTCTCAGGAGTTTCCAGAGATATTAGGTAAATATGACATTTTTAGTAATTATTAAGTTTATGAACACACTCTTTTTTAACACCTTTCATTATATTATTGTTGAAAATCATAAAAGGAAAGGCTTGCAGTGTTACGAAGTCTAGGTAACAGATTTTCCCAGGCAGGAGTTAAAAAATTCCCAAATTGGGCTAAAAATTCCCAAATGCATTAAAAACTTGGGAAAAAACCTGAAAAGTGGCAAATTCAATTAAATGCTTTCGCTTTCATTTTATTGACTTTGGACATCCAAATAAAAAAAAATAAATATTTTTCTGCATTTTTAAATGCGATTCTTAATAGAGTACTTTCAATTTTTATTTAATCTATTCGTTTTTATTTAACAACTTGGCTACAAAGCCAAAATATAGATTATACTTTTAAATTTTAACATTATGAAGTTTTAAAAAAGTTATTTGGATACTCCTGTAATTTAAATTTGTCTGTGATTGATAAAAATATATTTTTTTAATGAATGCTTTGAACTGTATTAATAATAGATCCATATAACACGGTTACACAGATTGTTATATATTTACATGTTCTTAATGATTCGGTCCTATATATGTAACAAACATTTTATGATGATTCGGGCTCAGACTAATTAATCATATTATTTAATGGTAATACATTTACACAATCTAACCTTAAACTGTCAGTGCCAATGTTGGGAAAAACCTTGCCAAAACGTCAAGAAAAAAACCTAGATCCGAAATAAAAAACCTAGACACGTTAAAAATAAACAAACAGTACGTCAAAGTGCCTCCCACCCCATCAAAACACAAGTATTTCTTATTTGGAAAGAAGTATTTTTCAAATTATTTTATTTTATTTTCAACAAGAATGTATTTAATTTTCTTAATTTGTCAATATAAAAAATTCCAATTTTTTAGGCAAAATCCTTAAAAATTCCCTAATTCCCATTTCTCAAAATTTGGCTAAAAAATTCCCACGATTACGGAAATTTCCCCCGACTTTTGCAACACTGAGGCTTGCTTGAACGTGATTTTATATGAAACAATCAAATAAGTAGACTATATTTTAGGTTTTAATTATAATTGACCTCTTACAAAAAGTTTTTTTAAAATTTATTTTAAATTAAAATGTAAATCAGAAAATTAATGTTTGTGATAATAAGCATGTTAATTTAAAAAAAGTTGAACAAATAAATGTATAAATATTAATTTATTACCGAATGCTAAAAAGTTAGTAAAGACAATTTGTTAAGTCAACACAGAATGCATGCCTTTGACGTAAATTAATTGCTTATTTAAAACGAGTTTAATAAGCACTTTTTATATGTCATTTAAAAGATTTAGAATAGAGAGTTGGTTCTTAGTATCCAAATCCTTCAAAGGAAATAAAAAATGATGATTCACATTACCATAAAACACACACATCTTCTAGTCGATAAAGAAAAGTAAAAAAATAATATTCCAAACAGAAACGACCAACGTAACTGGTGCATTGACGGTAAATGGAGAGTTTTACTCAACGGAACATTGTCAAATAAATCTTACAACCAATTCCTTAAATGTTAAGTTTCGGTGTAAACATTTTGCAAGGCCATGTCTGATAGAGATGATGATAAAAGGATTCAAACCCACAAGAGGATCTAATTTTGTTGAATTTAATCAGCCTGTAAGAAGAATGGAAAGCGTTTATCTGATTACTGTTAAATATGCTGCATGTAGATTTGATCGGGGAATTAAGAGTTTTGACTGCTTGATCAAAGCAGGTAAGACAAATTGTTTCAAACATTAATTTTAATGTTTAAATTCACGACATATATTAATTTAAAAGGTAAACAAATTTGTTTAATTAAAATGTAAACATTTATCCTTTTTTGAATAATGCATATTTAGCTATCTAATCTTAAAATTTTGAGTATAAATAAAAATAAAAAACTACAAATGATTTAAAACCTTAAAATACTACGCAGGCAACTATTATACAGATTTTTTTCTTTTCGTTTCAAGACTGTTTTACATGTAATTATGATAATAATCCCTTAAATATAGGCCTATGCTTTTTTATAATATAACTGTTTTAATTTCATTAGAACCAGATTTCTCATCGTTTGGTGCAACACATAATATGATAATTGGAGCTGTTGTATTTGCAATGGTCGTATTTATTTCAACAGTTGTAATCTCTTACTTTGTCTTTTGTGATCGCAGGTAACTATTCTTTTTTCTCGTATAAAATCATGGTGCCATTGCTTGGCTTCTGGTATAAAAACTTAATATTCGTCAAAATGATAAAAATTATTTTACATTTTCAAATGATATATCATGAAAAATATGCTAGAAATATATGCAGTGTTTACGTAAAAAAATTAATGTTATTTTCTTTCTTAAATAGATGGGAGTTGCACTTTTTTAATCCTGAAGGTTCGTTATTTACTTTTGTCTCATGCTTTTCATGTTTCTTATATTAGTTAATAAAATTATTTTTAAAATAAATGTTTTAAAAAAGAATGGAATTAATACAAATAAAATAAATAGATTTAGTTTTATGAGTTGCTTTTTAACATAATTGTCAGGATGTTTTAATGTTAAAATGCTTAGTTTACAGAGTTGTCAATTTATTTTTATGAAACATACTTTTAAAATGAAAAACGAACTTTGTATAAAAAACTAAAAAAAGTTTGTTTTTTTTTTTTTTTTAAGTATATAAATCCCTTACATTAACTTTATGGTGTTGTCATGGTCGATCAGGAGAAAGAACAAGACTCACTTCTTGTGATGCTATGGAGTTGAACTTTAGCACATATATTTTTGTCACATAGCAATATATGTATCAAAATTTTAGGTCGAAGGAGCGTACCGTAATTAAATTAATAAATTGCTAGTTTATTTATAGGCATCTCTATGCAGAATGTACATGTTTGTGCTAGACTGTCTCACATTGGTATATTGAAAAACTTTTTTAATATTTTCCTGTCCTGCGGTGCGGTGTGTTTTATTTGGAACATATAATATATTTTCGATCTATAAATAATAAATGCTTATGCTAGTCTGTCATGTTGTGCTTATTAAATTGATCATGATCAATGTTTTAGTTATGACACATATATAAGGGATTCATAGTCAAAAACTTAGTTTTTATGGGTTGGTTAATTTCCTTTTTTATTCAACCAATTTTTGGTTTTAATATAAACGTTTCCAAATTACAATGTGACATTGTTCAGTAATGAATACATGTTATACCACTTTGTAAAATTGAAAGTTATAATTTACTATGCTAAATTAATTGGTAACTTGATAACACTAATATAACTAAATAATTTCTTTTAAATTATTAATTGCTTTACAACAATATTACGACAAAGTATGTGTTCATTAAAATAATAGACATACTTTTATACAAGTAACTCGATCTCATATTAAATGTACTTTTTCTTTAGGAGATCAAAATTCAAGTTTTTCTTTTACCAACATTTATGCAACATTAGTTAGTAATACCGATTATACAAATATTACATTACTATTTGCCTTATTTATATCTTAAGAAAAAAATTAACTAGCAAATTTTTAATTTACAACATACGTTTCGATGTAAAGCTCTGTTATAAACACATTAATTAATCTTGAAATAAATTCAGAAAGCTATATTCACAGTCTTGAGAATAAAACATTTAAATTTATATCATAATAGTTTTTTTTTCTTTTAGAGAATTTCATCATAATAATCATTTCCTTTCGCCCCATCTTTGACATTGGCCACTAGCAAAAGCTCTCAAGGCTTCTGGGTCCTGCGCAAATATCTCTCTAACTGTCGCCAGCTGTACCCAATTTTTTAGTGCGTGCCTCCAACTCCCTTTCACGGGTCATTTTGGGTCGTCCTCTTTTTCTCTTGATTTTAGGTTTCCAAGTGAGGGCTTTCTCACTAAGATGTATGTAGGCTTTCTGAGTGTTTGGCAAATAATCTGCATTTGCACTGATGTATCATCAATTCCACTGCATATTGTTCTGTGCGTAACCAGAGGTCCTCCTCGGTGATTACGTTGGACCAGTGAATTCGGATACTTTTTTCAGAGATATGTTAAGGTGACCAGACATCACGATTTAGGCGTGACAGTCCCGATTTCAGACCTCATGTCCCGCCGACCCTCGCTTGTCTCGGCAGGACGTCCGTTTGTCCCGCTTTTTCTGTGAAGAGACATTTTAAAAATTATCATTATTTTCTTTACAAATCATTTTTCTTAAGCAAAAATGGATCACATAAAACATTAAACGTTAATCCATAATGGCATTACTATACAATTTGCAAACGCCTCACAGACTGAATAGTTATTTTGTAACAAAAAATAACACCCATTGCGATTGAAGAGCGCTGATCAAGTCAAGTCAAATACAATACTTGATAAAATAGTTTTATTTGTTCTCTGTCGCTAACAGCGGGCGGGTAGATATAGTGAAGCATCTGAATACGGATCGCCACAAAAACGACCTGAATTCGTCAGCATCTTCAGGAGGTACGAACTATAAATTCAAGATCTGAGTTAGGTGAAAAGGAAGCTCAGTTGGCTGCTGCAGAGGGCACCTTGGCGTACCACACGCTTTTTCATAATCACAGCTTCAGATCGATGGACTGGGCGTCCAAACTGATGCAAACGTTTTTTTAAACCAAAATTCACTTGCGCACTAACAAAGTGTGAAGATATGGTCATGAATGTGCTGTGTCCATATATAAAGAACCAAGTTACGGCAGAATTAATTGTTGTGAATTTTGTGAAAGTGTCTACAGACGCGTCAAACCACAAGGATGTGCAACTATTTCCTGTAATAATAAGATATTTTTTGTCACTGTCAGGTGTTAAAATTAAAATCCTTGACATTTAGTCACTTGCTGGAGAAACAGCAGAGATCATTTGTAAATTCCTTGTAAATGCATTACAGAGACATGGTCTAACAGAAATGGGTGTTGGGTTCTGTGCAGATAACGCAAAAATGGACTTTGGGGGACTACAAAGGAGAGGAAGAAACAACGTGTTTGCAATCTTGCAAGATGATCTTGGGTAGAAACTGTTAGGTATTGGTTGTGCTACTCATATCGTCCAAAATGCGATGCAATCTGCAGGGGATTGCTTGCCAATCGATGAAGAAGCAGTTATTATGAAAATATATTATTACTTATACATCTACACTGTTCGTGTAGAGTCATTCAAAGAATTGTCCCAATTTGCCTGACTGTATGGAATACCAGCGCATTTTAGGATATGGGAAAACTAGATAGTTATCACTGATGCCTGCAGTGGAGTCTTAAAATTGTTTCCTGAACTGAAGTCTAATTTCTTGTCAGAAGAGAAGTGCCACACTCACATTATTACATTATTGTTCGAGTGTTTCAAGCGACAATTCTGCACTTAGGGGCTCAGACTGCAACAGCATTGGAAGCCCCTTCTACACTGGAAGATTTATTACACAAATGCACTGAGAGAAGCTCTAAAATCTTTTTGCCCAATGAAGTACGTGTGCGGATCACATAATTAGAAGAGGAAAGAATGGTGAGCGATACCAGCATTACAAGAACTGTCGTAAATTTTAACGACAACTGTGCTGAATATTTGAAATAGAAGGTTGAGCAAGTTGAATATCTGAAACAGAGGGTTGAGCAATTCGAATGTCTGAATGCATTTAGTTGGGTTTCGTTTACAGAGACCACATCATGGGAAAAAGTACAGGAGAGTCTGCAACTTTTTGGACAAAAGATTTGGAATGTTGACATCGATGATAACCAGCTATTTGACAAAGTTAGAGCTACGTTAGCCGATTAGCTTCACCAGAAAAAAAAATGGAATTGTAAGCAGACTAGTGTTGACTGTTGATAGGTTGAAATCTTCGGTAATTTCATGAATAAAATCTACCATGTGCGCAAATTCAGAAAAGTGAAGAGTTTGATTTGTGTCTCCTAGGAACAAACGCTGTCACTGAAAGAGTTTTCTCCGCTATGAATATCATATGGACAACTCTAAAAAAATACACAATTAAAAGTGGAAACACAAGAAGCAATGTAAACGGTGAAGTGCAATTTTGAGTTTCACGAGAGTTCCTCTAATTCTGGTGATAAAGTGTAAGAAACGCTTCTACAAGAACCAAAATTTCTCAGAAAAATTCGTTCGTCAATGAAATATGTGTATGTAGCACCTACAGAGAATGTAACTAGGTCTGCACCAGATCGTCTGCGTGTAATTAAAACATCACGCATCGTGCACTGGATGAGCACATTCAAGCAATGAGTTAAATACCGTTATCATATGAGGTTACAAACTGTTAATTTTCTAACTGGTATTTGCTCTTCAGGAAAGAGTGACTTACAGTCATTTTTCAAAAACCGTTTAACGTTTCCGTAGAGGAGGGGGGTTATCATCTTTAAAAAAAAGTCCAGGGGAACACCCCCACTGCGACTCTATTCCGCTTTGCACTCCGAAAAATCTTGTCACCTTAGAAATATGTTTATAAATGTGTTAAGCTTTTTTGAGCCGACAGCTGTTGTTTAATATGATTTTGCTCCTCATAGCAAGACAAGCTTCACTGTGGTGTTGAGTATCCTGATCTTTGTTCTGAGGGTAAAATTGTTGCAACTCCAGATTTTTTAGCTATTTAAATGCTGCTCTTGCTTTGAAAATTCTCACTCTTATGTCAGTGTTCGTCTCTCCACATATGTCTATGATACTATCAAGTTATGTAAAGCTATCCACCTATTCAATGTTTATTCCTTCCAGGGTTATTGGGTTATTTCTTGATGTATTTATTTTACGATCTGTATTTCATCCATAGATGTTCTGGCCATTGCAAGCAGCGCAATGTGCTAAAAGTTAGTTTTCTCTTGCATCTTTTGCTGTGTGTATGATATTAATGCCAGATCATTTGCAAAATCCAGGCCCTCAAGTTTTTTGCATAGTGCCCACTGGATACCATTTCTCTTCTTCTCTGTAGACATTTTCATTATATAGTGAATGACTCCGGTTAAAAATCATCTGTTGTTTGTTGTCCATTAACAAAAATAGATGTAAGTCTTTCGTAAGAAGATTTATTTATGTCTTTTAATTTTATGGTATCCTGTGGTTATTAGCAAATTCTACCGATTTTTCATGTCAATACTATTGTACGTCTTCTCATAGGAAATAAGGTTAATGTATAGTTGTGAGTTCAACGCTAATGAGTTTTCCAATAAAATTATCAATTCGGCAATCATATCAGCGCATTATGTTTACTTTTTAAAATATGCTAGTTTGTCACTAAGATGGATTTCTATTTCGTCCCTCATTCTTTTTAGCATCACTTTGTTTAAAAATTTTCTGGGTATGGATAGGTGAGTTATTTCTAAATGGTTGGAGCAAGATTAAAGAACTCATTTAGTACTATGTCACAATTTCTTTTTCTGACTCATACCCTTCATATCTTACTGAACTTTTGTCAGTCTACTCACCAACTCCTGATTGCTTCAGATTATTCTGTTGATTCTTTTGTATTTTCATTTCTTGTTCAGCTGTTCTTAAGATTTGCCTTCTTCTTTCTTATTTATTTAATTTTCTCCTTAGGCTCTTTGTAAATCCGTGCTTTATGCTTTTGTAGTGTGGGACCCTTCACTTCATCACAGGTTGTCGTAATTATCTCATTTATTGCTTTTCCAGTTTTGGTCAGTTGTTTCTACATTGTCTAGATCTTATAAAATCTTGAACTTGTTGGATAACATAAAATTTAACTCATTAAGTTTGTGTTCCTCTTTTAAAAGATTAGTTTTAAAAAGTAGGCTTCCTTCATTGTCCTATACTTTTTCAGTTCGAGCCTCGGTTTGGCAATCAGCAGATGATTGTCAGAGCCTACAACTGATCCTTTTTTTACCCTAAAATGTTAAAGGCATCGTCTAAAGGTTTGCAAATAATATATGGTCGATTTAGTTAGTCGTTGACATATCTGGTTAATATCCCTGATAGTTATATGCTGGAAGAGACTTTCAATGATGACGTGTCCATCTGCAGCACACTAATCTTTCGTCATTATGATTTATCTCAACAAAGTCATGTGTTACCTTGCAATCTTCACATTCTTTATATTTATTGCCTACTTTTGCATCCAGGGCGTCCATGAGTATGCACATATTGCGCATAGGAAAAATGTAGATAAGGCTTTTTAATGTGCTGTAGAATTCCACTCTGTTCCTTCTTTGTTGTCTTTGATAGGGGTGTATACTTTAAAAAGATCACTTATTATTTTTCGCTTGTGGTCCTAAATCATACAGTTAGTTAGCATGCGTGCTACTTCTTGGCAGTGGACTACAATTTTATTTCCATGGTCCGAGTATAACAGCAGTCCTCCAGTGTTTAGCCTTTACATTTCTGTAGCAGCCTGGGCAGTTTTTCTAATTTGAAATATAACTTTTATGAACCATGTTCATAAGCCGAAAATGGTCCTAATAGAAATGATGGTCGTCTGCCAATTGGTTTCCGGTTAGCTTTCCCCACCAAGGTTCATTACTACTTCTCTTAAGAGACCATCAATTTCAAGGTCCGAGTTTCCTATTTTTCATATTTTTGCCATTTTTATAAATGTTTTTTTTAATTTATGTATTTTATCTTGGATTTTTCATAAAAGTTGTCTTATTTCAAAATACCTTATAAATGTATACAATTTTTTGTTACCGTCTGATATTGGCCATTTCAATTCCATTTCTTTCCAAGCGTTTAAATATGTTTAATAGTGTATCTTTTATTTATGATATTTGATTCGCCAATAGCTTGCTTTAAGCAATTTCTAAACAGAACCACATTTTATTGTTCAAAAATTTTTGGCATATTCACATATGTTTTCTGACCAAATTTGAGGGGACCCCTTAGCTTAAGGATTTTTTTGTCCTTAATTTTATCGAGAAAGGTTAGCAATTTAATATGGTCTGTTCAAAAATTATAATTTCCTTTGCAAGGTCAAATCCTTCCAAATTCAAAGCTCTCAAGACAGATAGAATATATTATATAACTATTACTATATTGTTAGTGAAGTCAATAAGGCTCTCGCCTCACAAGCTGAGGGGCGTGGGATAGAGCCTACGAAAAGCTGCTATAAAAATTTTGAGTAATGACTAACGCTACCAAAGTCTTCCGCTAACTTTGAGAGGGATGAGTGCCGCCAGTGTCTATCAAGCCCAAGAATGTTCAAATGGAAACATTGTAAAGCCCTACGACCTCGATAAAAAAAAAGAAGTTTTGGGACTTAAAAAAAAGTAATGTCTTTAGATTTAAACGTGCCAGAGAGGTCAGACATTTTTATCAGGACAACGGTAATAATATTATTACAAATCAAAATATACATTTAATTCTAGAACACAAAATATTTTTATTTAAATTGATATGTCCCTAAGCTAAATAGATCCATAAGTAGGTAAGAGGTTATCAATATTTGCAACATGTTTGTAAAACATATAGATCTATAATTTCAGAAATTAAAATTCTAGAGATACACTTGATTTGTAGAAAATGTCATTAGCGTGTACCTGTCTATTTAACAACAATGCTTTTGAAAGGTTATACGATTTTTGCCAAAAATATTTACTTTATAATACAAATTTAGGAATTTACCGATACATGTATTTTATTTTATTTTATTTTTTACTTTAATTTATTTTCTTTCTTTTTTATATTAACAATTGTTTTGGAATGCATAAAGAGCGATTTACTTTAATTAAATAAAATTATAAACTTTTAGCTTTTTCAGTTTCAATTCCACTTGAAGACTTTCCTGGTTTAGGAAGCAAAACAAAAGTAAAAAGAAGTAAAACTAAAGGTAAGTTATTTGCAAGGAATGTTTTACTTTATGGTAAATAATTTGAACTACTTAATACATTAGTATTACTGTAATGATGTTAAGATTGTGTCTTGTAGCTGTGCCGTTATTGTTATCATATATAATTGCAATATTTTTATAGCTTTAATATTTTTTTAAAATGGAACTTATACGCGTATGTCATTAAATATTAATATACGATTAACAATTAAATTATAGTCATTAAACTTTATTTTACTTATAGATAATAAGTAACAACCATTTATGTCACATGAAGTACAGACTGTATTTATGAAAATAATTTATGTTTTTTTTTTGTGTGTTGGTTTTGCTATAGTTTATTTATTTCATTCACATCTATCTTTACTTCTCTAGCATATTCTCTAAATCTCATAACTTTTGTCCCAAAATCCATCTTATTCTCCTATGCCGTTCTATTTCTTGGTGGATTCCCATGGATAATACACACACATATATTTACACATTTTTAAAACTGCATCCATTGTTAGCAAATTTGGATTTTTTATGCCTTTAAAACACATCTTAAAATATGTATTTTCAAATGTATGAAACTTCATATCTTATTAATTATTAACTTAGCTTAGGTATAAAATAATGTCATTTATGTGGTTGCTACGATAGGTAAGTTTCTTTAATAATTATATGTACCACTATTGCTATCTTCATGTTAAGCCCACTGCCTTACTGGGATAAATCACTACATGAATTATCAGTTTATTATTTATTATTATTATTTAGAATGATTTTAATTTTTGTAGAAATATTTCTTAAAATTTTCCATCAAGTTTTTTAGAAAATATCATATTCATCATTTAATATATGCTATATAAATATACTCTAATTTAGGGCATCTTGTGAATTTTTTAAAAATAAATATTAAAAAGCATAAAAATTGTAACATAAAATGACTCAGGGCCAGCCTTAGGACATGCGAACGAGGCAAACGACTTGGGGACTCTCCTATTCAGGGATCTGCCATTTGACTAAAAATTTCACACATTTTTACAAGTTTTTACAAACGACACATTGAAAATGGAAAAGTTGTAAACCAAAAATTCTTATACATTCTGCAAGTTTTTGGGAGAATTTTGTTTTCTCTAGGATCCGACTGAGTTTGTGACTGGAAACGTGTCATTCTGAGACTGATTATCAGAAAAGACAGTGACTTATGACATCTATTTTGGAATGCTTTGCGCGGGGAAAAAATACTAATTATGATACACAATTAAAAAGCAAGCGAACAATTGTTTAATAGTGAAATGCTCGTTGGCATAGTGCATTTCTACGTGTCATGACCACTTTGAGTTTTCTTGGTGAGGACAACATTGTTTTTCGTAGTTCATTCGATAAACTACATTAGGCCACAATTTAAAATTGTTGAGTGGTGTTGAAATTTTGCAAATTAGATCTGATTTTACAGTGACACAAAGGAAGAACACACATTGATGCAATTCATGGTCGACACATGTAAAGACGAATTTAAAACGAGCTCATGCTGTCAAAAAAGATATGGGAAATTACACTGGGAAGTGTAAAATTGGCAAAATCAATTGTGTTAATACGTGATTTCTCATAGGACCGGTCATCAAAGTCACAAAGAACATATGTCACTGAGCATTCAATATGTAAGCACAAGAACAATGTTTCCTTAAATGGCGTGACTGCGCATCTAGCTGAAAGACGCCGTGCAGCACTTTAGAATTACAGCGCAGCAAATTTTCCAAATCCATTGGACATCAAAAAGGATTCATTTGCAACTTTGCAAACGAATTTATGTACTTTGCTCACGGATCATTAAAGGGAACAATGTATTAGAGTTAATCATGAGTAATTCGTATGTTTTTTAGAATTAGATGACAGTACCGGAAACCGCCTGCTTGGTAACTTACTATTAGAATTGACAAAATTAGATTCAGTTGTTTCTGATATATTCGTCTATATTTGCGTAGATGTCCACAAATCTGTGTTGTATTATATGCTGGATCAAAGCGATTGGTTATCCTTTCCCAGTATTTCTAAGCTATGATGCACTTTTCAAAATTTCAGAGCAAAATGGTGGTCAAAGAGAGTCGTTGTGCAAACATGTTACATGTTAAGAACGTCAATGTCGTTGTTTTAATTGCTTTTTGTTATGGCATAATGTTATAAAATAAATAAATCAGCAAAGGAAAACAAGATATTTTAGCTAATCTAGGAACTGAAAGTGACAAGTGAAACATCTTTGCAAATGGTTAAAATCTTATAGAAATGGTGGTTTCAAAACAGCAATAACAATTTCACAAGAAATTTTCCTAGACCTAGAAGTTGAACCCATTTTTACGAGATGACAGTGAAAAAATATTTTGTGAATAGAGGATGTTGAAAATAATGACTCATTTACTCATATTTTACAGCAACACAAGCTCGCAAGATTTGCTTGTAAGTTGTAAAAAGAAGTTGGAAGTAGACGATAAAAGCAAACCAACGCTTGTGTGTATAGTTAAGAATGTTAAATTATATACATATATATGAAATGTCACTTAGTAAACCAAAACAAAACATTTTAATTATTAACATCTTGTTTGATTTTTATAATCTTCAATTAAATAACCAATATGTATAATTTGCAATGCATGTTTTGTCTGTCTGTTTGTCCGTTACAGACAAGATGTTTTAAGTTAATATATTTAGTATATCCATCTTAAGACACCTTAAAATCAATAGCCGTTAAGAATTGGTGTTACGCCACTGTTACGTGGATTCTCAACGCTAACTGAAAAATTTACAACAGCAAGCGGGTAAATTGCTAGTAGATTATATATAGGGAAAAAAACAATGTTTAAGGCCCCCACGCCCAATCGTTGCAAGAGATTAACTTTAAAATGCCGGCTTATTCCAATCAAAACCCTGATATATATTTTTTTTTTTCAATATCTTTCAAGGTTTTTTTTAAAATCAAAATGGAAATAATGTGTTTATCGCTTGGTTAAGATAAATTCATTTTCCAATAACGTAAAACTTAAACGTATTTGAATATAGTACTCATATAAGAAAAAACAACAGTTAGGGCCTGCAGTCCCCCTTTGTTTCAATTTTAAAAACGTATTTTCACACAAACTATCCCGGAAGCGTTATCAACAATTTCCTAAATTCTAATCCTGATAAGATTGTAGGTTTAGTGAACTATAAAGAACAATCATACATACATACATCAATTTATATATTGATTGTGTTTATTTCTTCTAATGAGCATTTGTTCAAAACAAAGAGATTGAAGAAGACATATATACATATATATATATATGCAAATATGTTTGTGTGTGTGTGTGTGTGTGTGTGTGTGTATGTGTGTGTGCTTGTCCGTTTGAGGTGACTAAACTTTTCATCCGATCCTCATGAAAAGTTTTGAAAGTGTTGAGTACCCTCACGGAATGGTAACTGGCTGCTTTCTTTTCCCTCAATTTAACACTAAAGAGGCGCCGAGGGCCCACAACGTAAATTTTTGCTTATATGAGCTATATAAAAAATAATTTAATCGCTAACGATTTGCTGTATTAATGGATCTTAAACAAACTTTGCAATTAAATTCTTTAAAGCCAATATTAAAATACCATAGGGCACTAAACTCCTAATGGCAACTTCAGGGTTTGGGGCCCAAAATACCTGTTTTAGTAAACATTTAAGATTTTATCCCTCAATTTTATTATTTAAGTTCTTGACAAATAATTAGGGCTGCGGAAATTACCGATTAATTTCTCGATTAATCGGTAAATGTTTTTATCGATTAAAATTATTTTAATCGATAAAATATTGATTAAAATTAAAGAATTGTTTTTAATTATTTTTTTCCGTTTATTAATACATAATTAACTATTAATAATAGTTTTTTTAAAGTACAAATTGCTACATTTAAAGAACAGACTCTAAAAGTGTAAACTTAAAAATAACCTGTTTTATAAGGACAATGATACACAAAAAACAACATTGTTTTAATTAATAACAAAATTTAAATTCACTGAAATTATATTGAACTGCTTATATTTAAAAATATCTCCTAACAATATTGTATTTTTAAATTAAATTAAATAAAATACTTAAATTATGGGCATTTTTAAAAATGTCATAAAAGGGCACAAAATGTGAAGGAAAACAGCGTAGTGAAAAAGATGATTATTAGGTCTTAGAAAAAATTTTATAACTTTTGAACACGCGGGATAAAAAGATGATCTTAATATTTTTGTTAATCATCAAACAATTTCTATATAGTTGTATACTTGTATATTTTAAAATTAATTTGAAATTTTCATCCAAGTGCCTAAACTTTAATGCGTTATTTAACTGAATATTATTCCTAAATATGTTTTAAAAAGTAACTCAATAAAAAAAATTCCAATGACCCTTTTTATAACTTTTCTTGAGATTTTCAGTTCAATGACGTCATACATCTTTATTTTTAGCTTCACAAAATTATCGATTAATTAATCGGTAATTTCCCAAAAGTTAACAATTAAATTTAATTTAATCGATAACAGCCCTACAAATAATCATAAATGTATCTATTATTATCCATATTGAAATGAACAAGTGTTTCGAACTTTATATTTTGCCCTGAGTGGGCCTCTGGAGCACTTAATCCCATTTATTTATTACATAAGCTATATAAAAATTAGTTTATGCGTAAGTTACTGAGTAAATGAATTGATCTTAACCAAACTTTGTATCCAGAAACTATGTAGCCCATATTAACATAATAAAGGACAATAAACTTATAATGTCCGTTTCATTGGGGTCGGGGGGGGGGGGGGGGGAGGTGGCAAAGTCTTTTTTGTAAATTTTAAAGATATTTTTCCCATTCATTATTTTTAACGATCTCGATAAATATATTCATGATGAAACGGAATTAAAATGAACATATTTTTAAATTGTCATCATGCACTGAATGTGGCCGGAGCCCCTAACTATTTTTTTCCTTGTATATCTATATCTTTATTATGTGTGTGAATGTATGTCTTTATAGCTGACTAAACCGTGTATCCAATCATCATTAACATTTTTGAGACCATTGATTACCCTTCCAGAATGGTAAATGGCTACTTTTTGTCTTCATTTAACACTGAAGGGGCGCCGGGGGCCCATAATGTCATAAGCTATATGAAACTTAGTTTAACCAATAACTACTTGCTATATTTATGGATCTTACCAAAGTTTTTATAAAAAAACTTGATAGCCAATATTAAAATATTACAAGGTCCTGAATTTTTAATGATTATTTCTTCTGGGCTTGGGGTGCCAATTGTCTTTTTTTCTTAAGGGGCGGGGGTGGTTCATATTTAAGAGATTTTGTCCAATTAATTTTTAAATAACGACAACAATATCCATTATCATGTAAATTGAAATAAACGTTTGTTTTTCAACTTTACATCTGGCACTGAATGAGCCCCATCATGTCTTTTCTTTTCTTAAATTAAGTTTATGCGTTAGGATTTTTTAAAAACAATTTATCTTAACCAAAATTTGATAACAAAATCTTGGTAGACTATATTAAAATGTTGTAGGTCACTAAACTTTAATGGAATTTACTTTTAGGCCGGGGGCGCCGAATGACTGATTTTGGTATATGCTTAAAATATTTACCCCATTCAATTTTTAACAATCTAGATGAATACATATATATGAATGATAAAACTGAATTAAACGAACAGCTTTTTAAATTTACATCTCCCGCAGAATGGGCACAGGGGCCCCTAAATGTCGTTTTTTCCTTTATATTACCTTTACAAAATATAGAGATAGCTTGCGTTACTGAGACAATAACGGATATTGCCAATCATAGTACATAAAAACTCAATAGTCTATAGATAATTTCTATAAGGAACTGAACTCTTGTTGTTCATTATCTCGGGGCCGGCGTACAAAAATGTTTTTGTAATGCGCGTTAATAATTTAACTCAAAACTGTGGGAGAGATGTGGACATTGGACAGTAGAACAACAAATCATGGTAAGGAACTGGAGATGGATTGGACACACCCTTCGGAAAGATAACAGCAGGGTGAGAAAGGCCTTAGATTGGAACCCCCAGAGCAAACGCCAGAGAGGAAGACCCAAGTGTTCATGGAGACGGAGAATGTTAAATGAGGCTGTAAGAACTGGAAAGAGCTGGGAAGAATTAAAATGACTGGCAAAGGACCGTGCACATTGGCGAGCTTTGACAGAGGCCCTATGTTCCACAAGGAACCAAAAGGACAAATGATTATGTTAATAATTTAATTCTGCAATCAATTTTACACGATTTTGAGAAACAAAGCTTGAGTAAATGGCAATATAAAAAATAATAAATTATCACTTATTTTAAAGCCCGGCCCCATAATTTCGTTTTTCCCACTTTTTTCAAGGCTTTTTATTATTAATTTATTTATCCATTTGAAAGGAAACTTGGACTTTTTTGCACACTTCCGTGTAGGTTTTTTGGCATAGTAGTTTTTAAAAAATATTTCACATTGGATTCTTAAATAGTCATTTTTAATGAGATTGTTTAGAGCTTTATATCTTGCCGTGACTGGGCCCTGGGGCCATTAATGTCATTTTTTGCTTATAAAAATTCAAGAGTCTATAAATAAGTAACTGAAATATTTATGTTCATTCATTCAGGTAGGCGGCCCCAAATTTTTTTTTGTAATGCACGTTAATAATCTACTTCCCCAATCAATTTTGCTCGATATTGAGAGGCATAGCTTGAGTCTAAATTATCACTTATTTTAGAGCCTAGGACTTTAATGTCGTTTTTTTTAACTTTTCTTAAGCTTTTAAATTATTATTTTTTTATCCATTTGCTATGAAACTTTGACTTTTTTCACACTTCCATGTAGGTTTCTGGCATAATTGTTTTTAAAACGTATCACTCATTGGATTCTTAAATAGTCATTTTTACTGAGATCGTTGCAACGAACGACCGGGTCTGCTAGTATCTATTATAAAAACGTCCTATCATTTTAGTAAAACTATATATTTATTAATGCGTCAATGCAGTTTATAAAATACAAATATAAATAATTTATTTTCCGCATTATTTTCAAATATGTAGAAATGCACATTTTCATTGGGTCTCGTCCATCGTCTGCTACCTTCTGTCTGAAGCCCCCTTCATATAATGCAGCCAATGCCCTCACGTACTCTAGGGTCGGCCATTAAATCATTACATATCTAAGAAAGATATTAGTGTGAGAAAGAAGTTATTAAACAAGAGAGTCATTAAAAATATTCAATGTATGTTTTTTTTATATTAAAGAAAAATTCTTCCACATTTCTTTGTTTCCATAGGAACAACAGCAATTCAGAAAGACGGAAGCCGATCATTTTTACAAACATTTTATACCAGCTGTAAGAAGAATCCAAGTCATAAAGATTTCATAGCCTTGCAAGATCTAGAAATTAAAGATGTTCCTAAATATGATACAAATATTTTCGAATTGATCAAATTATCCGCTGTACTAACTGTTAGAATTGCAGTTAATCATGAGAGCAAAGAAAGACCAGATAAATTTAACAACCCACATGAACCGGCGTTACAAAACGCTCCACGTCTTCCCAGACTAGGCACGGGTTTTGTGACCGATGTGCAAATGTACCAACACAAAAAAGGTGACTACAACATTACAGCTTGTCCATGTAAAAAATGCGAAGAATCAGGGTCACCTAGCGACATTTGGGGGATTATTAAAGTAACCACATCCAAATTCGTGATTTACGATTCCATCGAAGCAAAAGAAACATCATGCAGATTTCTATACGTGCACAAAAGAAGTCATTTATACTTTCTAAACGGTTGGGAGATTGAAAGCAGTAGTGATGAAGAAGACAGATGTATTATAAAAATCAAAACTTGTGAAATAAAAATGCTAAATATGTTTACAGAATATTTAAAAGGATGGCATAAGAAAAAAAGGATCATGGATAGAAAATATGCAAATTACCAACAAGATAGCAGATTTACTTTCATAGTATCACATCCTCATGGTTGTCCGATGTATGTGAGTCTGGGACGTAGCATAAAAAGGAACAAAGTTATAGTAAGTAACAAAATTCAGACTTCGTATACTTACACAACGAGTACATGTGGTGGGTGTACTGGTGCTTACGTCCATTTTCTTGGAGTTAACGTAGACACTACTCGTGGTTCACATATCCACTGTGGAACGAATGAATCAGGATACAATTATTGTAGCATCGGCCATGAAGAGAACGTTTAACAATATTTTTACATGTGTGCATGTTTTTAAGTCAACATAATGTTACATCTAGAATTACATTAGTCATTACTTTATTTAAAGATGTCTAAGCTATTATATTATGAATTTTTTTTACTCGTATGAATTTCTTCTTTTGCAATTACACTAGTTACTTTTAACGGGACCAAATATAAATGGATAGATTATGTATGTTTGATATGCAGAC
>MUZC01004468.1:878560-892717 GCA_002072015.1 Radix auricularia | reverse complement strand
AAAACGCATTCAACTCTGTGATATTTGATGTTTTTATTCTTTTTGTAAAGTAGAAGTGTGTTTCTTTATTTTTAAGGACAAATTGTCCTATCCTACAATGAAAATAGACAACAAAATCAGATTGGGCTTAGTATTAGTTACTATATATATATATATTTTAAAAAATTTTAAAAAATTTATTTCATCATTAGAATTTGCATTTTAAAAAAATAAAAAAGCAACAACAAAAATGAATGCAAACCCAATTCACTTGTATGTACAAAAGTTTCAAAACACCTTCTCCAAAATTAGAGAAATAAATTTTTGAATTTGTATTGTTGGTAATAGTGGAGGGAGGATTGAGGATGGTTAAAGCCAAGTTAGATTCTTTGCAAGGGAAATTAAAGTCAAGTCTTCTTTTTATTTGAAACACCTTTTCCTCTAAACTGGCATAATTGTTTTTTTTTTCACATTTAATAATTCCAACCGTCAGCATCTTTTTTAATGTTAAATTACGATTGTTTGGTGTTATGAGAAACTAAATGTACATTTCAATACTTTTCAGTATGACATGTTAATATAATTTTTATTTCCAAGTAACAAAATATTTCATCTAAAAGATTTAACAATACTCTTTTTTCACCATATTTTAGAAAATATTGTAAATAAATTCTTTAACATGCTTAAATAAAATTAATGTATTGCTATCTTATATTGTAAATTGTGCTCTAATAGATACTTGAAGACTTATTTAGACATAATTTAATTAGACGCATCCTTGATAGTGACAGAAATGGCAATGCAAGTATTACTGGTATTGCTGAGAGTATACGTTTTGCCACTGCTATTGACTATGTGGTATTTGCATTTTTTACACTAAATATTATTTTTTAAAAAGAGATAAACCTTAAATTTATTGAAAAAAAAAAAGATTTTTTTCTTTAAAAAAAAATCATTTCCCATCATCAAAAAAATTTTTTTTTAAAAATATGTAACATTCCAAAACACATGTAAGTAAAACTCTGACAGTAATCAGCCTCCCCAAAATCAATTTCAACAACAATTGTCACACTAACAGTTTCTGATACAATCGGTTTAATTATTACTATTATTATTTAACTTTATTTAAAAGCGTTTCTATTAAAGATACAACTGACCATAACTTTTCCTCTTCTTTAATTTCTTTATAAAATTATTTACCAATTACGTTTTTAAAAAAAAGACACCAATCTCTTTTAAATAAATTAAATAAAATATTTTTAAAATAAATTTTCTTTCTTTTTTTTTTTAAATAGAAAATATTTTTTAAAAATCTTTTTTGTTGTTGTTATTTTGAATTGCTAAGTGAAATTTGTGTGTGGACAATTTTATGTTTAAAAATCTTCAATGTCAGAGTATAACTTATAGACATTCTTTCCCAGATACTTAAATTGGTAGAGTGCGTTTATCAGATTTGTCTTTTTTTTAAATTGTAGCTAAAACTTAAACTACCTCAAGACAAGTTTGGTACCTGACCTATGAGATTCTATTATTCTTTCTTTACTATTAATCGTTCCTAGCACATTTAAAAAGTATCCAAATTTTTGTTAGAACTCCTGAATTATTAATAAAATTATCTGCTTGTGTCAAAATATTTATTAGTGTTCAGTGAAAATATATTTTTTTTATTTAAATCATCATTTAAAATTTAAAAATTAATTTATTTCAAAAGGGCCTAGCGGAAAATCGTATGTTTCTTGTTTCTTAGCAATGTCTATTTGTTTACTTTGACGAGGATTGTTTCGGCATCATCAAATCGACCACTACTAGTTGACAGGATATCACGACAAGTTTTCCTATAATCACTTTTAGCGCATTTTCGAGAAGTTGAATGCGCTATTGCACCCGTTTTGTCCGTCTGTCCGTCTGTCATCACCCTAGATCTCAGCAACTATAAGTCCTAGACCCATGATGTATATATGTTTTTTGTATGTCCTGACCTGCCATTTGTGCATCAACACTCAGTTACTGGATCCGTTACAAAACCACGTTAAAACTAACAAAAAATATTGCGAATCGAGAGATAACACTGGCGCAGTCAACGGCCGCAATTGCCGGAAGTCTTAGTATTATCAAAAGTATTAGTTTTTTTTTGTTGACGTCATTAGAATATGTGTAAAAGTTTAGAGAGTTTTACGTCTTCATTTGTGGTGACTTCAATCAAGATCTTAGCGGCCCAGGGGCAGAAATTAAAAAAATTTTCGAAACAAGCTTCAACATTCATCTACTTTCACCAAGATTGGCAACCACGATCTATCAAACAACAATTGACAGAGTATTTGGGCGATTAGCTGATTACAATTTAGAATGTTTCATTTATGAGTCCTATTTTATTGACCACAAACCACTTGTAGTAAGATTAAAGAGAAAATAAAAAAAATTAAAATGTAAAGAAATGACTTTTAAATTTAAAAAAATTCAGGTATATTCATTACACAAGAAAATTCATTAAAAATATGTCTAAAATCTAAACACAATTACTGATAACTACATAATGCTGATATCTAACATAAGTACTGATACATAATACGAAAATACGCAAACAGGTCCTGAGTTCCAAAAGGGACCAGGCTTAATATGATTTTTTTTTAAAAATGTGCACTAAATTTACACTAGCCAGAAATAATGATTTTTTAAATATTTTTTTTAAATAATTTTTTTTTTTAATTTAACAATAAAACATAAAAAATAAACAAAATTAAATAAAATATAATAACACCCAAGAAATGAACTAGGAAAGAGTTCCAAAAAAAATTCAATTGTATAGTATTAATATTCTATAAAAGAAATGACAGCGCTTTACATAAAAAATAGTAGAACGAATATGACTACATATCAAATCAATGTAAAACATTCATATCCTAAATGGAATAGACATTACGGCACATAATATACATTTATCCTTTAAAGAGTTTGTTGTTTATTAATTTTTTTTAACAAAAAGTTTAAATATCTTTCTTTATGTTCAGTCTTGAGGGTTTTATTATAATTGGAGTAATGCGAATGGATAATAGAAGTGCACTTTATGGTTTCTTCCATTAAAAAGACTTTTCACCAAACGTTTTAGTGCGTATCAGAGGAGTATAAAACATACTTGTGACTTCACAAGAGCATAGTTGACGTGTGGGTGAGTAGACAAAGATCATTTCAATAAAATTAGAAGGGCATAAGGCATACAATATGTAGTGACCAAGAATTGACAGTCTGTAATTAATTAATTCTTGTGTAAGGATTTATTGCAACTTATAATGTACCTGTGTGCATGATTGTGTTTTTATGTATTTATATTAGGGCTGTTATCGATTAAATTAAATTTAATCGTTAACTTTTGAAAAATAACCTATTAATTAATCGATAATTTTGTTAAAAAGAAAAATAAAGATGTATGACGTCATTATATTGAAAATTTCAAAACAATTAATTTTTTTTATTAAGTTTTTTCAAATTAGAAACAACATCATCAATAATACGTAACCGTTTCATAGATATTCTTTATCATACTAACCATCCATCTCCTTACTTTGGTTTTGTTTTGTAGAATAGTGCAGATCGTTGATGTTAACTGGTTTTTATGTACGCGTTAGATTAGCTATGCTCACACCTTGTTCCAGATTTTCAATGATTCTACGTTTCTTTTCCATTTAATTTTTCTCTCTTAATTGCACAACTTAAAAAAAAAATAGTGCGTAATTGGTTGTTATGATTACTGGAGTAAATTTCTCAATTTTATTTAATAGCCCGGAGATGAATGGTTGTCCTACCCATTAATACAAATTTTATAAATTTTAATATATTTTTGAGTTTAAGTACTATTATGGCTGTTAAATATTTAAATTCATAAAGAAAATAGTAAATTGAAAAGTAAACAAATAATTTCATATTCGTGATATGAGATTATCTATTCGTGAATGGTCATGTTATCAAAATAAACTCCAATAATTAAACCTGCTTTTCTGAATTCTTTAAACATAATTTCATTTTAACATTTGATTTGTGTGCGTACGTAAACTTTGGACTAAATAAATGAAAGAAATGATTTTCCTTACAAATTATTTGATATATATATACTTGAAAAAGCAAAATATTATTATTAATTATTTATTAATAAATTGGTACAATTTTTAAAGGTATTGACCTACATTTTAATCGTTACTTTATCTATTAAAATAATTTGAACAAATAAAATATTTTACCGATTAATCGAGAATTTAATCGATAATTTCCACAGTTTGAATTTTAAAAAAAGTATTTGAGATACATATTTCAACGAATGAAAATTTTCCCTTTGCTGCTTTTTAAAATGTAAAATTCTTTATTCATATTTTTCATTCTTAATATATTAATTTTGAAAAAAAATATAATCATTGTAATTACTCATGCATTTCACACAGAAAAGTCAACATACAATAGTTTAAATTAAATACATTAAAAATAAGAACACAAAAAGATGTATACATTCATTTTCAACATCATTCATTTAAATGGTAAAAAAATATGTCTTAGAATCATTATAACTTCTTAAGTAATAAAATAACATTAAGTTATCATTGCAATATTACATTATTTTCTCATTAGCTGTCATTAAAATAACGTTCATCAGTCAACTACATCAATCACAGTGATATAATCACAATCTTCAAAAATTATTTCATCTATTAAGGTAATGTATGCATTATCCCATTTAGAGAATTTAAGTCGTCTATATGTATGCTCTTCTGAACGTAACATTTCAGCCAACTCGTCATATTGATAGTTTCTTACACTCACTGTAGCATTGTCATTAACCAAAGACTCGTCAATGATATCATAATGCCTTTTTCTAACAACGGCTTGGTCGTTAGTGGTGTTTGTTAGAGAGCTGTTACTTTCATAACTTAATTCAATTGCTTCATAAGGAATAGTTTCGTACAAATCAGATGATGATTCATTGGATGATTCTGTCTTATTACATGAAACTGCAAGGAAGATTGTAAAACAAAATTTACATGTTAGAATGGCATCCAAACTACAGTCAATAAAGTTTAGTAAGCATTATTTTAATTTAATATATAACTAAAACATTTTTTTTCCACTAATAAGTATTTTAATTTTTTAACGCATATATATAGTGTGTTTAATGGCGATTCATTATTTCGTGGCATTTCCATCTCTCTGAAATTTTATGACGTTACACAGTACATTCATTCTGCCATTCAAGAAATCAGGAATACAATATTAGTAACACGAGCAGAAAGTGTATTAATAAAAAAAGAACATAAAATAATTAATAAATTGAAAAAGAAAATATTTTTCAAAACATTTCAAATTAAAAAAAAACTTTAAGATTAAATTATTTTTATAAATTAAAAATTTGTAAAGATTTATTGTTTACTTAATTGCCAATTGCAGCAGCAATATTATATAAGTAAAATTTCAGATCGATCGAATTTAATTAAATTCAAATTAATGCAATTTTTTAAAAAGTTTCTTTAAATATCATATATATATACGTCTGCTGTTGACATTCATGTAGATTAATGAATTAAATACGTGACCGATACCTGTAGTATTAAAAGTAAATAGAGGCTAAAAGAATTAAAACGACATTTTTATCATTGGACTAAAAAGAAAAGAAAAAAAAATAACATAAGTTTATTATGGGACGTGGTGGTCGAGGGGTAGCGCTCTCGACTGTCATACCGATGGTCACGGGCTCGAACCACACGAAGGTGAGGATTTGATCTCGCGGCCTGAGAAGTCACCGAGTCACCCAGCTCCGAATGGGTACCTAACTATACAATAGTTAGGCGGCTGGTGTAATGCGTGGAACCGCTATAGCCGTGGCCTGCGACCGCTGCATCACTTGCCAACAGATCATCTCTCATGGTCTGTGGATGCAATTATCTTCTGCATAGAAGGAGCGTCTGTATATCTAAGATAAGATAACTGATTTGACTAAAAACATGAGGCGAATGCTTATGAGGTTTTAGATATGCAGTTCACTCAATCTTTGACTTGTCGATCTCGTTTTTGCCTTCTAAGTTATAAATCTTTGATTTTTATATCAATCACCTAATTTTGTGTTGTATTTTTAAAACAGAATTGCATTTTCAAGCACCTGCCCTACGTTTTCAGTCAATTTAGATTTAAGTGCTTGAATTTATAAGTTTTATTTTATTTTCTTCTTTTTAGTCCACTTATCAAAACACAAATAAAACAAAGAAAAGTTTTGGGTTTTTTAATCCTCAATTAGATATTAGGGATAACTAAAACATTTTTTTTTTTAAAATCACAAAGCTGATTTATTTCCTTGAGCTTTTCAATACATTAGAAACAAGTGCATTTGCTCTTCTTTGTCTAGAGCTTGACTTAACAGACTTGCTTATGGATAGTGCAAAGAAAAGGGAAGGTCGATTAAATACAAACAAAAAAATCAGAACAACGCAAATGACCCTCGGGGCGGGAATATATATATATAGTGGTCTAAGGTTGTCGTTGACAGGCGGGGATGGGTGATAATCATTCACTCCTGTAGAAATTTCATAAAAATTTTACTTCCTTGCGTTCACGCGTGGCTTAAACAAAACCACGGCAGACCATGTTTCTAATAACATGAGAATGGGAGAAGTGTTCAAATAGAACCTCAAAAATAGTAGCTTCGGATAGATGAGACTCGTTAACCATGGTCGGCATCTGCTGTGACGTAAATGTTGCCAAGCCGTATCCACCATTAACATGGAGAGGGGTAATCTGTTGTTAAGTAGCAGCTGGTCCTACATACAAATTTGGCTATGATTTATGTTTATGCATCGCCGCAATGTATGAACACAACACGGGAAGCATCAGTTTATCGGTTATAAGCCATAATTCAGTTGGCGTAGAGCTAGGCGCCAAGGGTTGCTTCTGACGGTGGGAGATATCGCCATGACTCAAAGGAATTCTATTGCTAGCCTTAACTTAAGCTCTGCAAACCCAAGCCAGTAAAACCAATAGGTATTTTAAATTGGTGTTACGCGGGTTTTTAAAGTTAAATAAAATCCTAATTTGCGCAGCAAAGTGCAGGTAAGTTGCTAGTCTAATGATATTTTAGGGGAGTATTTCGAACATCACGATAATTTCTTTCCCTTAACCAGGGGTGAAACAAGGCTTTTTTTCTGGGACAACAAACTCATGGGGGCATCTTCACCCACGCTTGTTTGTTTAAATGGTGCTGCTGTGCTCGTAGATATATTTTCGGAAAATTATTTAGTAAAATGTTTTTTTTAAAATTAGCTTGTAATGAAATCAGACGGAAATCCATCCACGAGGGTGCCAGGACACGCGAGACAAAACGGATAACCGCAGTAGATAAAAAGAGACAAACTCGAAAGACTCTCTCGCGAAGTCCTATCAATACATGCGAAAACTTCTGTTGAAGGATCGGTCTCATCAGTCATCTGCACACACATAGACTAAACAAATCAATGAAACTTTTGGATGAATAGTGTGGACCTCGTCAACTCGATGGACGAACACACACTGTAGTCAAACTTTTCTTAGCAACACAATTAAACTAACCAAGTATAGTATTGTTATTCAAAAATACAGTCAGCATTATTAGCGCTGGATATGCTGCATTTCGGTCAATCTGTATACAAATTTAATGCTTTTTAGCCTATGGACACCTCAGAAAAGGCTACAGGCAGGAGGTGAAGCCCAGAATGAAAACATGTAACTAGTTGTCAGGTGCCCACTCATTTTTAGCGGTGACCCTGCCACCACCAAGTCTAATACTTCGTTACTAACAACAACAGAGAGCTTTTAGCCGAAGGTATCAAAATGTTGAGAAAAAGTTTACAGCATTTATGTTGAAAATGAAAGGTGGGAAAGAGCGGTAAAAAGTATAAACATTTATAACATTTTTTAAAAAAATAGCCGGGGTTTACACTCAGGACCTTTCAAATGTTAGGTGGATGTAATAACCACTACACTACGAAATGCAGAAAAGTGTGTGATGGAACAACGATAGGGAACTCAAGAAGTAATTTTGTCATCGATTACCCTCCCTACCCGCAGGTACCATCTTTGCTTTCCAAATATAAGCTGATTGTTAGGTGGGCGACCTCAGCGAGAGTCAACCATCAAAAAAATTCTTGTTTTCTGGAAATAATACTTTTTATTAAATTATAACTGATATTATATCTTCTATTTAATTTATAATTATTATTATTGTCAGTCTAAGTAGTAGTAATAGTAGGAGTATTATAATTATAATAATTGTAATTATTATCATTAGTATTAGTAGTACTAGCAGAAAAAATATTAGTAGCTAGAAGGTAAAAAATTTTTTGGTATTAATATTAAGTAATAGTAGTGTAATTGAAACAAATTATTATAATTTTTAAAAAAAGTTACCTTTACTCCATACGATATAGCACAGAAGAGCAGTGATAGATATCATAATAGTTGCAGCTCCCAAACCAACACCCGCATACACTGCACTTTCTCGAGAAAAATTAAATGTAAATTATTTTTTTAAACTTCTAATGATATAAGATATTATAATAAATTTAGCTTAATGGAAACATTAAAATGAATAATTTCTTCTTAAAATAATACGAATGTGTTATTAAAATAAAAATTAGCCTCAAAAAGACGTAGGTAAAAATCTACAAATATTCTAAATGAAAATGTTATTTACCAATTTTGTACACACAAGCTAGCTAAAAGACACACGCATACACAATTAATTTTTACTCTATAAAATTTACTTTTTTTTCTTACCAAAACCATGGATATCACATTAAGACATTATGATAAGCATTTTTCTTTGTTGTCAGTTTAATATTTCTTAAATTTGGTAGTTAACTTACTTTTGAAACAAGGTTAAGCTCTTTTTGCAATCTGTAAAAAAAAAATATTTAAAAAATAGTAAAAACTAGGCTATATCATTAAAACTAGCAGATTTAATTAAAAGGAATCTAAGAAAACATGCTATGTGTATGTATAAATTTTAGAGGCTAGTGTTATAACTCTACAGATCCTATCCGACTAACAGAAAAAGCATTCAACTGAAAATTTACAATATATCAAAATCCTAATAAATCTTATTATTTTAGCTTAAATGTAAATGACTATCCCAAGCATAAAAGAAAATTTATTTTTTTTAATGTAAAAAAAATAAAAATACTGAGAATAAAAGTTGTTTCAGAATAAATCTTTAATAAGTGAGACATAACTATAAGGATGTTCATTATAATACACAGAGCAAAGTAATCAGAAAATACAAAATTATGGCTACGTCTTGTAAAACATATAGATCTAATCATGATTATATTTTTTAAAAGTATTTTCAATTTAAATCCCACCTCATTGCGCTACATGAATGGTTGTTCAGCAAAATACGCACAACGACATTCTATTTCAAAAATTAAGATAGAGATATATGCAATAATCTAAAAACTCAATAATTTAATTAAAGTACACTCGATCGATCTCAAATTTTGATACTTTATTTTTATCAACGCCATGAGTCTTCCTGCAAAAATACGGCTCGCTAGCTTACGACGAAGCCGGTACAAATGGATTTTAAAAAATTCTGCAAGGCTCAAACAGACAGGATGTAATAAAAGCGATGAATTGCAGATTAAAAAAACGACCAAAAAAAAAAAAAACGAATAACAGTGCTGGAATTATTTTATTTCTAGGGTACAATTTATATCAAGATAATGTTTCGCCTCTGTGGCGAAATTTTGTGAGCCCACTAATATTTGCACCAGAACGAATCAAAACAAAAGGGAAATCACTCTCCAAGAGGTCAAGGAGCAGAGGTCAATAATTATATATGCAAAGAACTTCCTGGAAATGAGTCTGGTATAAAACTCGGCGATTAGAGGGATCTGTCCTTTCTTCCGCTCAAGCGACCACAGTAAGCTTATCGATTTGATTGTTCAACCCACTGGACCAAATCTCTCACCATCCTTGAGCAAGAAACGCCGACGCAAAGTATTCGTGGCCAGAATCTATGTAAGTTGTAACTCTAACTTATTCCCCTGGTATTTGTGAGCATATTTCACACCAATATTTAAATATTAAGATTCGTACAATATCATATTGAAACTGTAGACGTGTTGACCCAATTAGCCATAAGCCGGCCGCACGCCGGGTTACACATGTCTCCCTTCATAAATAAATATGATAACACGTGAACCATCCGATAGATGGATTATATTGTATTAGTATAACTAATACTATTATTAACTTTGATATAACTGTAATTATATTTATTTCATTCACGTAATGATAATGTATTATTATTTCCGTCTTAGATTATAGAATATATTAAATAGCCGTCAGGCAGATGGCTTTAATTATATTGGTGTAACCAACAATAATAATCGCATTGCATTTATTCTACCATCCACTCACAGGATGAAATTATCATTTCGGTATTATATTAATTAACCATCAGGCAGATGGATGGAATTATATTGGTGTAACCAATAATAGCATTGTATTTATTTTACCATCCGCTCACTGGATGAATTATCATTATAGTATTATATTATAGAATGAATTAATTAACCATCAGACAGATGGATGGAATTATAGTGGTGTAACCAATTATATCATTGTGCTTATTCCACCATCCGATTATACAAATATGAAATATTATTCCCAATTCATGTTATGTATATATATATGTATATGTATGTATTTGATGACAATGTATTCATAAAAATGTATTTGATCACCATTTGGCCCCTGGCCCTGAAGGCTCGGCTGCCCAAAAGGTGGATCAAAACAGACGAGAATAGAAACCATCCTCATATATATTATTTCTATCTCAGTCTGGTTTCTAGGCACCCGACTGCGCTGCGAGATAACCTGAATTCCAGGCAGCAACCGTCCAAACGAAGCGTCGTCACACCCGGATCAGGAGCTGGACTCACCGCTATCCACGCGACTTGCATCCGAACCACAGCACACGATTGGACCAGGAGCTGGACTCACCGCTATCCACGCGACCTGCATCCAACCCCTACCTCACCCTGCACTGATCGACAGGACCAGAGGAGGACAAATCATCAGTACCAGCTTACTTCAAGTGTAACGCTGAAGCTAACCACTCAGGTTGTTGTTTACACCTCAGATTGTTAGAAACCGGTTATTCACACCATCCGTGATTACCGAAGTCACCTGGAACCATAGGTGAAGCAGCCAACAAGAAGCCAACTACATTAGTTGATGCCTACACATCACCTGTGTAGAAGCCGGTGATTCACACCATCCGTGATTACCGAAGTCACCTGGAACCATAGGTGAAGCAGCCCATAGGACAGATTGCCGAACCAACCGTTAACGGAGCGGGGCAGTCATTCCTATAAAATTTAAGTATACCTTATAATTATAATATTGATTGGCACAAGCCTTATGATGAATTTTGACCATTACGGAACTTGTTTCCGCTCACTGTAAATATTGTAAAATAAATTATTATTACAATTTCACCTAATTGTTTGTTGATCATCGTATTGTGAGAGATCACTAAAGTATGCTCGTGTAGGCAGAGAGAGAATAAATTAAATATCATACCCCTAGACAACTTGTCAAAAATATATCAACATCTTTCTCGCCACAGCCTCATGGATTAATAAACTTGAACTCTGTTGTTGGGGATATTGTGCTCTCTCACCGTCAGATTTTATGACTTAGCGAAAACGCAAGGTGAATGGTAAAAAAGGCGTGAAAACCACCAGTTCACTTGAATACTTGCTCACTGGGTGTTCACATGGGAGTGTGTAGAGATGGCATGTGAGAGGGGCGATGAGTGGACAGTGATAAAAGCAGGCGGAGGGACGAGTAAAGGGAGAGAACTTTTTTAAGCGTGGACCAGCTCAAACCTCTTCTAAAATTTGAACACGTTGTCAACAGTTACTAGCAGAAAAGCCCTCAAGCCCTTTTTATTTTGTCAGTACATATAATAATAATAATAATAAAATGAAAATTTATATAGCGCTGTAACCCAGCAAGGAGCCAGGCTCACATCGCTTTACATGGAAACAACAATACATATAGAAATAAAAAGAAACATTCATAGCATATTAACTATATAAATGAAAATACGGTATACTCAATACATCAGCTACGTTAATCATTCAAAGAAATGTGGTTTTATTATTTTTGAAAATAAATTTTAAAAAGATGTGTCTTAAGTGCAGTCTTGAATGACTTAGCAGTTGAAATGCTACGGATGTGTAATGGAAGAGAATTCCATTGTTTGGCTGCACAAAAGGAGAATGACCTTTTGCCAAATGTTTTAGTTCTTATCTTTATTTTTTTTAATTCGTTCGTCCGTCGAATCGACGAGGAACACTTTAGTCATCCGAGGGTTGCTGAGACTTGTTTTGCCTATGTGTGCGCAGATGGCTGACAAGGCCGATCCTGGCTCGGAAAGTTCGGGAACAGAAGGGACATTGGATGAGTTGATTGTCTCCTGGAGGGTTGACAGCACGGGCCTTTCGGGCTTGCCTCTTCTTTTCTGCGGCGTTAATCCTGTTTGCCTCGCATGTCCTGGCACCTTCATGGATGGATTGGCGCCAGGTGGACCGGTCCAACGCAGCTTCCTCCCACGTGTCTGGGTTTATTGCAAACGCTTTCAGAGACGCTTTCAATGTGTCTTTAAAGCGTTTCTTTTGTCCACCATGGGACCGCTGGCCATGCTGGAGCTCGCCATAGAAGAGTCTCTTTGGTAGTCTCTCATTTGGCATTCGGGTTAGGTGCCCTGCCCAGCGAAGCTGTGACTGCATCAGGAGGGTGAAGATGCTGAGGAGGCCTGCTCTGGTTAGTACCGTGGTGTCTGGAGTTTTGTCCTGCCACTTTATTCCCAGAATCTTCCTGAGGCTTGTTGTGTGAAAGTGGTTCAGCTTTTTAGCATGGCGTTGATATACGGTCCATGTTTCGCATGCATAAAGCAGTGTAGGGAGCACAACTGCCCTATATACTTTCAATTTGAACTGGATGGTAATGCCTCTTCTGTTCCAGACATTCGGGTACAACCTGCCAAAAGTGGAGCTGGCCCTGGCAATTCTGACATTCACTTCGTCATTGATGTTGACATTTTGTGACAGTGTGCTGCCTAGGTATGTGAAGCGTTTCACTGCGTTGAGTTTCTGGTTGTTGACAGTGATGATGGGCTCAACATAAGGCTTTCCAGGCGCGGGTTAATAAAGGACTTCAGTCTTCTTTGTGTTAATTGTCAGACCAAAGTTAGTGCAGGCGCTGGAGAACAGGCTAACACTGCGTTTTATGTCATCCTCTGATGCAGCATTGAGGGCACAATCGTCTGCAAAGAGCAGGTCCCTGATTGTGTCTGTCCTGACCTTGGTTTTTGCCTGAAGCCTCCGAAGGTTGAACAGTTTGCCATCCGTACGGTACCTCAGCTTAACACCAACATCTTCGTTTCTGAAGGCCTCTGTCAGCATGACAGAGAACATGATGCTGAATAGCGTCGGGGCTAGGACGCATCCCTGCTTGACACCGTTTGTGACAGGAAAAGGGTCAGATGACTCATCTCTGTCCTGGACTCTGGCCTGCATGCCCACGTGGAATTGTTGAACCAAGGAAATGAATTTGCTTGGGCAACCATACTTCTCCATGATCTTCCACAAACCCTCTCTGCCAACTGTGTCGAATGCCTTGGTTAGGTCAACATAGGTGGAGAAAAGGTCAGAGTTCTGCTCCTGGCATTTCTCTTGTAGTTGCCTGGCAGCAAAAATCATGTCGATGGTTCCTCGCTCTCTTCGGAAGCCACACTGGCTTTCAGGCAGGAGTCCTTGGTCAAGATGATCTGTGAGGCGGTTTAGCAGGATACTGGCTAGGATCTTTCCTGCAATAGAAAGCAAGGATATGCCTCTGTGGTTGTCACAAACCAGTCTATTTCCCTTTCCTTTATAAAGATGTACAATGGATGCATCTTTGAAATCCTGCGGGATCCTCTCTTGCTCCCATATCAAAAGAAATAGCTGGTGGAGCCTTTCAGAAGGGCTGGTCCCCCTTCCTTGTATACCTCAGCTGGTATGGCATCTGAACCAGGTGCTTTGCCACTTGAAAGTAGACAGATTGCTTTCTGGGTCTCGAGCAAGGTAGGTGGGTCATCCAGTGCCTTGTTTGTTGGCACTT
>MUZC01004468.1:822621-856856 GCA_002072015.1 Radix auricularia | reverse complement strand
GTAATTGTGTAAAAAAAAAAAAAAAAAAAAAAAAAAAAAACGAACTAGACATATTTTTAAATATTCTCTGGCCACTTAAAAAACATGCCTACTCTTAATTATAGAAGAACTTTTATGTGCATCGATTGACAAAATGTATCTAAATAAATATTAGCGTCAACGTTTTTAAATAATTTTTTTTGAGTTAAAAACAAGGAGTGTTTAAGGTTTATTTTTTAAATTGTATTATAAACCACCTCAATAGATTTAAAATAACTTTAAATTGTCAGTATATCATTTTAGTCGCTTATTTTGATTTAAATTACAAATATTTTTTTCATAAAGTTTTTTCTTGTATTATTAATTATTTAAAGTATATTTTAATGTTATGACTGTTTAGTATTCAATTTAAAAAAAAAACAACAACAACAATAGAATTCATTTACTTTTGTTTGAAATCTTTATACAATATCTCATTGAATTATGATACGTGTTTCTCACTGGACAGCTACCGCCCGCCTCAAACTGGGCAGCCCCCAGTCAAATAGGTGCTATCCCGTCATGGCCTGCCTTCTCCACTGGGTGCGTGGAGATTAGAGTACCACTCAACAAGTGGGCCACTAAGCCCTGCACCAAGAAATACAAAAAAGAAAAAGAAGACCCCAGCTCTTCGAATCGCTAGCTGGAACGTGAGGACTATGTGTCCCGGCATCACTGATGATCTGCAGTCCATAAACGACACACGGAAGACAGGAATAATCGATAGAGAACTTAAAAGGCTAAAGATTGACATAGCATGCCTTCAGGAGACCAGGCTCCCAGACAACGGTTCACTCAAAGAGGCCAATTACACCTTCTTCTGGCAAGGCAGACCAAAAGACGAACCTAGACAGCATGGTGTGGGTTTCGCTGTTAAAAACACTCTTCTACCATCCATTGAACCACCGTCATCAGGCACGGAGAGGATCCTCACTCTAAGACTCGGAACAACTGCGGGCCCAGCAAACATTCTTAGTGTGTATGCCCCAACACTCTATTCAACTCCGGAAGAGAAGGACCAGTTCTATGGAGCGTTAGACCAGGCAATAGCCGGCATCCACAAAGACGAGGCAATCTATCTCCTAGGAGATTTCAATGCTAGAGTGGGGAGCGACCACGAAGCCTGGCCCACCTGCCTTGGACTATTTGGAAGAGGAAAGTTAAATGAAAATGGACAAAGGCTTCTGGAATTGTGCTGCTCACGAGGCTTGTGTGTGACCAACACTTTCTTCAAGTGCAAGGATATACATCAAGTATCTTGGAGACACCCTCGATCCCACCAATGGCACCAGCTGGACCTCATTATCACCAGGCGTGCACAACTAGCTAGCGTCCTACTCACTCGCAGCTATCACAGTGCCGACTGTGACACGGATCATTCCCTTGTCGCCAGCAAAGTACGAATAATGAGGAAAAACTCGTACCACACAAAGAAAAAGGGAAGTCCACGCATCAATACCTCCTGCATGAAAGACCCTGCGATAGCGCAGCTGTTCAAAGACAAGGTGAAGGAAAGTCTCTCAAAGATGTCCCCATGCGTCACCATTGACTCCAAATGGACGCAACTGAGAGACACAATCTATACATCCGCAATACAAGCCTTTGGCAAAAAATCTCACAAAAACACGGACTGGTTTGATGAACATTGGGACGAGATGAAACCCGTCACTGAAGCAAAAAGGAAAGCTCTTATGGCTTACAAGGAAAAGCCTACACCTGACAATTTGCATGCTTTAAAAACAGCTAAGTCACTTGCCCAAAAGGTTGCACGTAAATGTGTCAATACCTACTGGCTTAAGCTCTGTTCCAGTATACAATCAGCTGCAGACATGGGCAATGCAAAAGTCATGTACGAAAACATCAAAAAGGCAACGGGCCCCTTGACGTCAAAAGCTGCTCCCCTAAAGTCCAAAAATGGAGAAATTATTCAAGACCAGGCAGCACAGCTAAAACGGTGGGTTGAGCATTATCTGGAATTGTATTCAACAGTTACCACAGTCTCCAGCACCGCTCTAGATGACATCCCAGATATGCCACTCATGGAAGAACTTGATGTCGTGCCCACACAGGAAGAGCTGAGCAAAGCAATTGACAGTCTAGCTTGTGGAAAAGCGCCTGGGAATGATGGAATACCACCAGAGGTTCTAAAGAGTGGCAAGACAGCTTTACTCCAACCATTGCACGAGATTCTGTCCCTCTGCTGGGAACAGGGCTACATCCCCCAAGACCTAAAGGATGCAAATATAGTGACACTATATAAAAACAAAGGTGATAGGAGTGATTGCAATAATTATCGCGGCATTTCACTCCTTAGTATTGTAGGAAAGACCTTTGCCCGCGTTATACTAAAACGTTTACAAAGCCTAGCATCCCGCGTCTATCCAGAATCTCAGTGTGGTTTCCGGTCCGGTCGGTCTACCATAGACATGGTGTTCTCCATACGACAGCTCCAGGAAAAATGCAGAGAGCAGCAGATGCCACTATACATTGCATTTGTGGACCTTACAAAAGCCTTCGACTTAGTCAGTCGCAACGGGCTATTCCAAATACTGGCAAAAATTGGATGTCCCCCTCACCTACTTGCCATCATCAGACAGTTCCATGAAAATATGCTTGGCACAGTACAGTTCGATGGAGCTAAGTCAGAGGCCTTCCCTGTCAGCAGCGGAGTTAAACAAGGTTGTGTACTCGCACCAACACTCTTCGCAATATTCTTCTCTGTACTTCTTCGATACGCATTCAAGGATAGCAGTGAGGGAATCTGGTTACATACCAGAGCTGATGGAGGACTTTTCAACACTGCCCGCCTCCGAGCCAAGACCAAAACGACGGATGTCCTAATTCGAGAGCTACTATTTGCGGATGATGCGGCACTAACAGCACATACAGAATCTGGTTTGCAACAACTCGTGTCAAGCTTCTCCAATGCCTGCAAAGAATTTGGTCTGCAAATCAGCTTGAAAAAGACAAACATCATGGCCCAAGACACTCGACCTCCTCCTACCATAAATATCGATAATGAAAACTTGGAGGTTGTGGACAGCTTCACCTACTTGGGATCCAAGGTCTCCAATACACTGTCCATTGAAGAAGAAATAAACAGCAGAATTGGCAAGGCAGCCGCAACAATGGCTAAACTAAATAAGCGGGTCTGGCAAAACACCAAGCTAACGGAGAAAACCAAACTGTGCGTCTATCGAGCCTGTGTCATCAGTACACTACTATATGGGAGCGAGACATGGACCACTTATACATCACAAGAGCGTAAGCTTAACAGCTTCCATTTGAGATGCTTGCGCCGCATCCTTGGTATTAAATGGCAAGAAAAAGTGCCTAATAGTGAGGTACTAACGCGTGCCAATACCCAAAGCATGTTCTCAATTCTTAGTGAAAGACGCCTGAGGTGGCTAGGACATGTCAAAAGAATGAGCCCCGGCCGCATCCCGAAGGACCTCCTATATGGTGAACTTGCTTCAGGAAAGAGGAAAACAGGTCGCCCACGCTTGCGATTTAAAGATGTCTGTCAAAGGGACATGAAAGCAGCCAAAATACATACAAGTGACTGGGAGTGTAAGGCAGAAGACCGATCTACGTGGCGCACAGTTGTCAAAGAGGGCGTCATAGTAGCCGAGGAGCGAAGAATGGAGGAGGCTGCAGACAGAAGAGCTAGGAGAAAGGCCAAAACATTTGGAAGCACAGAACTCGTGTGTAAAAACTGTGGCAAAGACTGTCACTCAAGGATAGGACTGCACAGTCACTCGAGGAAATGCAACCCAACCCAACGGTGATGCACCATCGTCTCGCGAGACGGAAGGATGCCGGATATANCTGAGAGTGACTACCCCTTTTTCCAACATGGAGGTGTCGGTAATGCTTTAAAACTTTTCTGTGAGGCTCAGTGCAGACCGTTCTACTACAAAATGGTAAGTAATTAGGCATAACACTCACTGGTGTAACTGACCAATTTACCTAAAATTATAACTCAATGTATATTAACAATGGATCAATATAACAGGGGGTAATGGTAGTTATAATAAAAATATAAGCTTATTTTCATTCCTTAAAACCTGGGGCTAAAATGTTGTTAAACTTGTAAAATTTTCATTGGTGTAACACTCACTGGTGTTACGGTAAATAATCGTTACACCAGTGAAAGGACTGTTACGCCAGTGAAAATTTGTCAAAATATAAAAACATTTTTTTGTATAATTTGATAATAATATCCATTAAGTCTAATGAAAATTTTGATCTAGAACTTTATTATTTATTGTTTGTCCAGATATTATTAGCCTACTTATTGTTATTTTATTTAATGAGGACAGTAGATTAGTAATATTCATTGTTTTTCAACCAACACCCTACTTATGTTTTATATTACCAACAAATTCAGCTTTAAAAATCTTTATTATATTTTGTGGAACACTGGGGCATTATTTTGGCCTTACAATGAGGAACTTTCAGATATTTTCACAACTTTTGTTTTCTTTCTCCAGGCAAAATCCAATTCCAAGGCATTGACGAACGCGGAACGCCAACGTTTGTACCGTGAAAGGCGAAATGCTGACTCTCAAATGCGAGCAGCCTATCTTCTACGCAAACATGAAAAGTATGAAAAGGACAAGGAGACAGGAACAAGAAAGCTAGTGAAAGACATGACACCACGGGAACATAGGAAAGAAAAGAAAGCTTGGCGGACTAGATACCACAATAGTAGAATGAAAAGGAAAGCACAGTTAGTAATTGATAAAGCATCGGTTTCCCCATCACTGTCAAATTCTAGCTCTTCACCTGAGGGGCCATCTCGACAGAAAATGGCATCATTAAAAATGAAGGCTCAGGAGAACCAACAACTTAAAATACAGGTATCTGAATTGACTAAGAAGATGGAAGCCTCTGAGAAAAGACTTAAGAACTTAAGGAAGCAAATAGAAAGATCTGCAAACAAATCAAAGGACAACAAATGTGCAACTCCTAGATCGAAAGCAAAGAAGTTACTCCTCAAAGAAAACATTATAGTAAGTAAAACTTCATCATCAGTAAGAAGGACCTTAGAGTTTCATTTTGCAGTCATGAGTGAATTCAAAGAACAATTAAAAAAGAAGAAAAGCCCATCATTATCATCAGTTGCTGCAGGCAAAATTTTGAAGAAATACCGTTTTAAGAAGATGTTTGAGCAGGAAGCTAATGTTATTGGGATAAGGAAAAAGCATTACAAGAAGCAGGGCACTTTGATACAAAAGATACAAACCCAAGTCCAGATGTTCTTTCTCCGCAGTGACAATTCAAAAATTTGCCCAGGAAAAAAAGACACCATCACCAGACATAAAATAAAAAAACAAAGAAGGTAAAAATAACTTTTTGTAAAATAAATTTTAGTTTTAACTAACCAAAGTAAAAGATAGTTACAACTTGCATTGTAAATTATTTAAGTAGCCTATAATTTACATTTATATCTTAAATATTCTACTTAGTAGAATGAAGTTTCCAATGTGATTATGTGAAAAAATCTATTGGTAAAAATGTGTCAAACAAGTAAATATCTGGACAAATTTCTATTGGATATGCAACTTAATATTTAAGTTTATAAATTGGCAACATTGGTATAGGCATACATGCTAATACATTAGGCAAAAGAATTAGGCGGTTTAGATTATCTGCAATTTAAAGCATGCTGTAAATTTTTTTTACTTTGTCCTCTTGATAAAAGCCATGCTTTATCTTTTTACTGCACTTTTCACTGTAAAAAATAATCAGTTAATTTAGAATTTCATTTTTTTTTTAAATTGCTCCTTTTTTTTCTTCTCCTTTTTATAAAAGATACATGACAGGGTCCCTTTCAAGCCTCTACAAAAAGTTTGTATCTGAGTGCAAAGATACCCAGCAGCCATCCTTTACTACCTTTTACAGGCTCAAGCCTTTTTGGGTCCTCCAACCAATGGATAAGGACAGAGCAACATGTCTTTGTGCAGCTTGTGAGAATGTAAGACTGGTGGCCATGTCATTGAAGCGAGGAGGAGCTTTGGAAACTTTAGTTGTTGATATCCTTTTAAGAAATTTGTCTTGTGATACTAACAATAAGGCATGCATGTACAATGAGTGCAAAATTTGCAAAGACAAAAGATTATCAATTACAAATATCAATGATTTTTTAAAAGGTAAAATGATTGCCTTTCATATTTGGGAAAAAACTAAAGAAAGTAGACTTTTTAAAGATGGAACAGAAAAGCAGGTGCTCATTGTAAAGAAAGAGTATTATGTCAAAGAATTTGAACAGGTGTGGGAGCTTTTTCATGAGCTTTTGTGGCCTCACAAGAAGCATATGTATAACTTGAGCTCACAGTACAAACATTACCGCAAGGTAAGAGAAGGGTTGACAGATAAGGAGGTTATTATACACATTGATTTTTCAGAAAACTTTGTGTGTAAATATGATTCTGAAATCCACAGTGCCCACTTTGGTGCATCAAAAAAACAGCTTTCATTGCACACAGGTTTTCTCTCTTTTGCGGGTGATCGCATTTCCACCTTCTGTGGGGTAAGCGACAGTTTGGATCATGATCCATTTGCAATATGGGGATATCTTACACCCATATTAGACAAAATAAAGAAAGAAAAGTTAGCAATAAAAGTAATTCACTTTTTCAGTGATGGGCCTACTACCCAATACAGACAGAAGAATAACTTTTATCTTCTCAGCTCTATCATTATTGAGAAAGGCTTTACATGTACATGGAACTTTTTTGAGGCTGGCCATGGGAAAGGCATACCTGATGGTGTTGGGGCCACTGTGAAAAGAGCTGCAGATAGGATAGTCCATTTTGGAAATAGCATCACAAATGCATCTGATTTTGTTGAAAATGTTGCAAAGCATTGTCCCTCTGTTCATCTGTATGAAATTGGTCAGAAGGACATTGATGCTATCAGACATGCTTTCCCCATAAATGGCCTGAAAACAGTCCCTGGAACAATGAAACTGCACCAGATAGCATGTATCAAAAAATGCAGAATAATTTATCGAGATGTTAGTTGTGTCTGTACACATGGGAAAGAGTGTGATAAAGAGAATATGTTTTCTCAATTTACATTTGAAGGGATGGTGGAACATGAAGATAAGTGTATTGACACTATCTGTTCCAACACATGTGATGTAGATGACAGTATTCAATGTAACACAACACATGTTCCATGGAACATGAGAAAACAAAGGTATGAAAGGTATCTAGATGAACTTAAGGCATGTGAGACTTTTGCAGAGCTTGTCCATGAATGTGAGTCGCAGATGCTACATATGAATGAGACTTATGGGTCCGCTAAATGTGTCATTGATACCAGAATACAAATAGAGAGAAGAGCTGTGAATGATGTTCCAGATGACATACCAGCTAAGCAAACATTTGGTCATCTATTTCCAATTAAAGTGAGAGAAGATGGAGACTGCCTACCAGCCTGTGGTGCTGTGTTTGCTTATGGAAAAGATGAATGTCCTGAAGAAATTCGGATTCGCATTATCCATGAGCTTGCAACTCATTCTGAGCTTTATCTCAGTGATACATATCTTTCCCAAGGCTTATCATCAGTATCTTACAGCTGCAAAAAGGTGTTTGCCTCTTATTGTGATTTGTATGTTCCGGGAGAACACAATTTAGATAAAGATGATGTTGTCAGATTTCTCTTTGAAAAAGAAGTAATGGCCCTCTGCACACACAAAAGTTATATGGGCATATGGCAAATTTTTGGGCTCGCAAGTGTATTGAAGATGCCAATCATTTCAGTTTATCCTAAAGGCACTGACCCGGGAACGAGATTTCACATCCACAGATGGATCAAACCCAGAGTAAAAATTAGTAATGATGAGGCAATGATCTTGTGGACTTCCACAAGAGTAAATCGCAAGTCACTGTATTGGTGTCCAAACCATTTCGTGCCATTGGTTCCATACAATAAGAAATGTTGAAGACAATGTATTTAGTTTATGAAATTTATTCATTTAATATGGCCTTTGTCCAGTTAACATGCCTTTTTTTCTATTTTTTTTTTACTTAACATATTCTTTACTCTTAAAATTATTTACTTGTTACAAACTAAGAAGACATATCCATTATCATAAAATGCATTTTGTGTTCCAATTAAGAAAACCTTTCAGACATTTAAAGATAGAAACAATGATGACTCACTGGTGTAACCAAGAGTTCACTGGTGTAACAGTTAACTCACTGGTGTAACATGTACTCAATTCACAAATAACTACTTTGTTATTTATCAGAATTCTTTCAGGCTGCCTATGATCATTAATTAGATTGTGTTCTGATTTATAATAAAGATTTGTATGTTACTACTTGCTTTTAAGCATACTTTCATGAACATAATTGGTTAGTGTTTTATTAATGTTTTGAACTTTGTTTTTTCAACGACCACTTAGAGCCTTTGTCATGTATTGCATGTCTCAATTTTTTTATTATAAATCAAATTTAGTTGTTTTTTAATAAATATATTTGTAATTTGGTTTTAAATATGTGTTTTCAGTCTTTGTGTGTACTTTAATGTTGCGTTACACCAGTGAAATTGAAATGCGATGCATGACCATAAAACCGTTACTGTAAAACAAAAACATGGAGTCAAGGTCTAATTTTTTAAAATATAGTATTTAAGTAGTCACTGATTACTATCATAAAGAAAAATCGCATGGAAAATAACTTTCATTTTTTAAAATTTCATTGTGCTAAAAATGTAAAATTTTTGAAAAACGCCTATATATCGATAGCAATCCTTTATAGAGACCACTATATGTATTCTTAAATATTGGTGTTTTTTTTTTTTTTTTTTTAAAGTTTATCTAAAAAAACTAAAAACAATTTATTATGCGTTAATTTGTCTTAAAATGTAGTGCAGAACTGTTAATCGATTATAATTACAAGTGTATTTTAAAGATAACTACTGTTCTGGTATATATTAATGTTAATAAGGAATCATACAACAAAGCACTTATTCGATAATAACTTATGATGTAGATTATTTTGTATTTTTAAAAAATCCCTTACAGACCATGAAGTTCCCTGGGAGCAAGTAAAGTTGCGTTCAGAGGTTTCATTGACCACTATCGAGCAGGGGATTGTGTGGTTAGCACAATGCCCCGGGGGGGCCTTGCAGGTTCGCGTTTCCGTAGTCTAGCTCGATACAACTTAGACCACCGGGCCCCCTTAGATTATTTTGCATACCATCAATATATACCGACAAAACGTATATAGCAATTTTAACGCTGTGCCACTATGGCATAAAGGTTCATGTCGAGGACAAAGTAAAGATTTCTAAGCGGTTTTTATCATACATTTTATTAAAAAAAAGATTTTGTTCTGGTTCAAACACTATTAAGCGTCACGTTCTCAGCTATGCTTATAGAGGATTTCAAGAATGGCATGTAGGACGGACAATAGGTACCACACTAATGGTTTCCTGTTAAATATCAGAAGACTTAAACAAATACAAAATTTAAGTCAAACATGCTAGTTTCTGAGTACTTTTCTTGTAATGTTGACTCAGAAGCACACCTGTAAAAATGTCCAGGGCAAGGCTTAAACTATAAACTATCGGCACAAAGAAAAAATAAGTTCTGTACTAAATGGGTCAAAGCAAACTGAGCCTGATAAATTCATCAATGGCACCGAAATCAACGCAGTGAGTCGCCTTACTTTAAAGTTGCAGTTCCTTGTCGCTTAATTCCAAAATAGATAAAGATGTGAAAGTTAGAAAATTCAGGGTCAGAGCATCTTTAGGCCTATTGCATGACAGCGTCTGGAAAAGGAGGAAAAGGAGGATCTAATATAAATTTAATTGATACGGAGTTTTGGTGCTCCCCACTTTACTATACGCATATGAACAAACTTGGAACGTATACCAGCGCCATGCCAGGCTACTGAATCACTTTCACACAAAAAGCCTAAGAAAAAATGAACTTAAGGTGCTGGAAGCAGTTTCTGACACCAAAATAATAGCCAAGTAAGGAGTACTAGCATCTACACTAGCCTCACGCATTACAATCCACGAAGGGTAGGGCATGTAGTGCGTATGATGAAACCATCGCATCCACAAGATAATCTTAAATTATAATCTTATTGATGGGCATAAAGCACGCAGAGGTCAATGTAAGCTCAACAAGGACTCGCCCAAAATTGCTCTAAGGATCATTGATACCAAGCATGACTCCTTGTGGGCAGCAACCAGTGACTAAATTCCCTGGTTAACTATGATACGTAATAGTGCAAGTGTCAGTGAGGCAAAGAGACAACATCCTATTAAATATTTTTTAACGGCGCTCATCAACACACATATTTTTCAACTAATCTAACTGCTGTAGACTGTCGTACATCGCTGCTCAGCGTTACAGATCCAGTGACTTGGACTATTATATTATTTATACTTTGCGTACGTTTCAGAAAGTTTAATAATTCGTACTTATCAAAAAAGGACAAGTTAGTTGGTCTTTAAAAAAAAGGTTGGCGCCGTAGGCGCCCAAAAAAATGGGGGCGCCGCAGGCGCCACGGCGCCCCGGCACAATTTAGGCAAAAATAGTCGTGCTATATTTTCAAGCCAGAATTCTTTTGACAATTATATTGATTTAAAATTAACAAAATACAAAAATGTTTAAACTCGTTTATTATATTTATTGATGACCTTTCTTAATAATAGAGGACATTTATTTAGATTTGCAAATAAATATTTACTTTTATGTATTTATTTACTTTTTTTAAACGCTAATATTTTACTATTTTCTAAAAATCTTCTCAATGTGACAGCGTCAACATTGGGCGATACAATCAAACTGAATCAACATGAAATTGTTGACTATGAAGCAGAATGTGACAAAGATTCATTGACAAAATACATCGTTTTCAAAAGTACAGTTGATTTGGACAACGTACTTTCTGGGAAAAAACAGGGATATTATGTTAAGTTTGAAGTAACTAACTTGTTTAATGAGAAAAGGGAACCAATGATGGTAAGGGAGAAACTATATAATTGTTTTTAAAAATTTTATGGGCAATTTAATTACTTCAAGCTAGGGCTGTCGACTATTAATTTAAATTTGATCCATACCATTTTGAAAATTAACTGGTATACAAAAAATGCTGTTGTCAAGAAATAACATTATCGGATATTGGTGTTTATTTAGTTTATACTTTTCTGGAGGTTTAACTTATTCAGGAACTTTCATGTAAATTTGTAACGCATTAACTCGTCAGACGAGATGTCGTCATTTACTTTCCCTGTCATCAGCTTATAAGCTTTTCTTTTGGTTTGATAAGTAAGCGAAGACTTAGAAAAACTGTAGTCAAACTTCAGTATAATTGTGATCATTCACGACAGTCAAAAGTTTAAAACCAACATTTTTGTATACAGGAAGAACATGTATTATTATCAGTCGCTATTTACATTTAATTTTTTTTTTAAAATTTACTTTTGACTTCCAATTAATTGTCATTGATTTGTCTTGTAGTAGAGAAAGTAATCGTTCATTTACGCACCCCTATTTCAAATTAATTAATGTTATATTTTGTAATGTTAGTTAAACATTTGGAAAAAATAACGTACGCTAAAACGTACTCTAAAATATTAATTTAAAAAAAATATCGTTGATTTCTAAAAAGGGTTTTTTTTTCTTTCTTAATTGTAATTTTTTTTAATACCTTTTGTTAATTTAGTGTTTATATGTCTACTTGTTAAACAAATTGATTATAATTTTTATACATAGGGATTTAACTTCAAAAGGGCGAAGGGAAATATAGTCTATGACATACATTAAACGATATAGGGCACATATACACACACACACACAAAAAATGCACTTGTTAAAGCACGTAACAATGTACATTTTTAGCTTATATATTTTAGCCTATATATTTTTTATTCTGGAAGCAATATTAGTTATGTTAATTATGCTATTGTTTTAGCTTAAAAAACGGTAACGAATTTCGGAAAGATAAATCTATATTTCAATCGGATTTTTAATACACTTTCAGGATCACACAATTTCGTTTAATATCGATAAATGTTCAACAAATGAAACATTTCCAAATATTTGGAATTGTGCACACAGAATGAGAATACTTTATAGTTCAAATTTGACAGTTATTACAAAACTTCAAAAGAATTTAACGACTATAGCCCAAGACACACGAGTATTTGAAGTTTTATTTGGTAAGTACAGTTTTAGTGTCGATTTTATTTTAATTTAGACATTTCTAAATGTGCGTACTTGATTTTAGTTTAATAATGATAATATTACTTGAAAAACATTTTGATAAACATTATTAGCAAGACATAATAATGGTTGAAATTTTTATAACAACTGAAAAAGAAGAACGGAGGGGAATTATTAAAAATAAATGTATATTTAAATTAATGGAAAAAAAAGTTAATTGCAAAGAATACGTTTTATTGTCGTAAAATGTTACTAAAAATATTTTTTAACAAATAAGGTAAAATTGAATGATAAAAATTTCGTTTAAACATTAAACCTCTAATTATGCGATAATTATTGGATTTATCGTTGAATTTTTTAATCTATACCATGGAAATTTAATTTCAAACTTTCTATTATTATAACTCATTTAGAAGTGCATATATAACGAACACAAACACACATACAAATGTTTCTTTCTTATTTCTGGTATAGCAGAACGGTTCTACGTCTTTTAATATGGGAGGCATTTCATTACCGCGAATTAACCGATTTGGCGAAATAATGAATCGTAACAATACGGGTTCTATATTTGCGTCATAAAATAGAATTGATTGAAATTAATCAAATAGCCGCCGATTACGTTTTTCCCGATAATTCAAACATTTTTATATTAAAAAAATCAATACCAGCCGTAAGATATATATATATAAACGGCTNATGTATATATATATATACATATATGTGTGTATACTAGGAATTGCATTGTTGCATTTCTGTCACATAATTCGTAGAGATATTTCAAAGGATGTCTAAAGCATGACCGATACACACGATGCCATTATTGCGATTCTCAGCCATGTTAGCTATAAAATCGGCGAGACCCTTATATTGTTCAGCTTTTAAATGTTTTTGTTCTGACGAATGTAGTTGAGATTGTTGGCTTACACCTGCAGATAGAAATCCACAAGCCACAGCGGCGGAAGCTTATGCGCTTTTGATAGAATTAAAACCATCTCGGATTCATTCAGACGCTCTCAATTTTGTTGATGAGATGCAGTGTTGGCTGCTTGATAAGCATACGGCTGAGCTTAATACATGCGTGAAACGCTTTGATGGTGAGTTGCATAGTTGGCCGCTCGATAGCCTTGAAGCTGAGCTGAAGTCATGAGTAAAATGCATTGATGTTGAGATTCAGCTTTGGCAACTCAAAGGGCTTGTAACAAAGCAGGGGACAGGCTTCTCATTTGTGTCTTACGTGAATCATTGTTTTTTGCTCAAAGTTCTTCAACTGATTCAGGCTTTTGCTTTACACGCCAACTATCGTTACGTTCCTAACCTTCACTGTTGACAGGGTCTCCATCAAACTCCATCATAATCTGTTTTTCAAAATAGTGCATCATTATTACACTATCAATGATACGTATCTTAAAAACTTCACACACAAAATTACGATAAAAGAGAAACGATAAAAATAAAACTACAAATCATAAACAAATTGTTAATACCCACTAAAACACTGGACATTCTATAAATCAATAGATCCGATGCTTGAAGAATAACTTAATAATATAATCTAATTTAAACAGAGTACTTTATAATTAGGATTTGTAAACACAAAATGTTCTTTCCTATTAAATATAAATACTTTTTTAAGGCGAAAATAAAATACAAGATCAAACAATGATGTCATAGCGTTAAACATGTAGTGAGTGAGTGACTTGGGATATTATATATATATAAATATATATAATAATTAATAATATATATATATGGCAAAACTATAAGCAAAGAAATATAATACATCTAACAATACAGTTTTCCTTTCAAATGTAACTCTTCAGATAATTCATACAAACCATAAGAGATATAAGGATTTAAAATGAAACACTTATGTAATATATGTGTCGATACATATAATTTATATGCATTTTTATAAACAACCCTTCATTTGCAGATTCTACTCAGGCCTCTGGAATTATAACCATAAATGATGAGCATATTGAATTACACACCTGCTTGCTTAATTTGACTTCAAATTACCTAAAAATGCATTTTCGTTGCTCAAGTCTAGCGAAACCATGTGTTATACAAATTAAGAGACTTGGCTCACCTGGTGTTTCTTATTATAATGACTTTGCCATATTTGAAACATTTATAGAAAGTCAAATAGATGTGTATCTATCAATTACATTTGCACCGTGTAATGTGATTGGACTTAATGGAACACTCTGTAAGGCAAATGTGATTAACCTGGGTAAGTGTACTTAAGGTGGAAATTATAAAGAGAGAAAGAGATAGAGAGAGAGAGAGAGAGATTAGGTGACAACATTTTACACTTAACTATTAAAAAACCTTTTAAAAGCTCACTTCTTGACTACACATTTGAAATTATGTTGTACTGATGAAGTTTACAAATTGATAAGATCGCAACCAATGGTTTAAACATTAAACATGAGAAACTAGGGGGTGGCAAACTATAAGCAAAGAAGTTTAATACATCTAACAATACATTAACCTTTTCAAATGTAACACTTCAGATAATTCAATAAAAACCAAAAGAGATATTATAAATTAAACATATAAAAATAAAACACTTTTGTAATCCATATACAGGAACAAACACACACATGTTTTATTTCCTTCTTGAATAATATTGTTTTAAAAAAATGCTAGGCTAGACACAAACCATAGATAAGTTTTGGTCGTATGCGTAAGGCGGACTAATGTTATGGATTTCAGACTTCATAATTATCATTTTTCTGTCACTTAAATTTTTGTCACTTAATTTAAAACGACACTTACCGGATAAAAATTTAATCGTCTTTAGAAATATAACGACCTTTAAACCTAACACCGGCTAATTGTAGCGTAGAACGGCTAAATGTTGCATACCCCAGTTTATATAGAGCATAATTTTTCTCTACTACTCTGCTTCATTTTTTAAATTAAAAAAAATTAATTTTGTTTTTTAATTGTTGATTTTATTATTATTATTATTATTATTATTATCATTATATCATTATATATCCTTTTTTGAATGGTTTGTAAGTGTTTCTCCTACAAATGTCTCCACCAGGCTTCATTGTTTCTCATGGAATGAAACAATAATTGTGTGCAAAGATAAGGTTCAATATTCATTCTTCTGATTAGAGCTTGGTATTTTGTATTCAATATATTTTTCACAAGGATTGTTTACGTCAATTGGAATAGTATTTAAAAGCGCATCTGGCTTGTATGTGGAGCTTCAGGAGAATAGCTTGTATGCAATTTAATATTAAACGAAATTGCGATGTTGTGGTTTCTTTTCGGATTGTGTTTGAGAAGAGTCAATGGTGATTATCATGACAAGCAGTTGACTATTTTGTTTTCGCTTTTACTCAAAGAAGCCTAGATAAATTGTGCATAGTTCTGCTCAGAAACAAGACATTATAACTGCACGTAGGTATATCTCCTGTTTAACGGCTCCTCATAAGTCTTGTTCAGAAGTTGTGTGGTCGTGTACTTTGAATTGAAGACATGCAACCGATACCACTTAACACCCCTAACACAAATGAACATTTCTCCATCTGCGTTTTTAGAAGTTCTGTTTTTAGTAACGTAGGTAGTCATTCTTGTTGGGAAAACTACTACGTAGATATTTGTTTCACAATAAGAAACCTTAAGCGACCCATCTAAAGCACGCGTCTGTGTGTAAGCTTGAGTGCGAATGAGTGAAAGTTAATTGTTCATTTCCTTCTCTCTAAATAAATAAACATGTTACAGTAATGTTGACACTTACAAATAATGTATCCAGGTTACGCCTTTAACAGTATTCTTAGCTATAAATTAGCTTGATTAAAGATAAAAATATATTATTTGATTCATAAACATCTAAACTTTTTAATATATTAGAAGATAAAATAAATGTTTTAATAAGATTCTAAATTTGTAATATACTAACACGCAAAAAAAAAAAAAAATAAAATAACCATTAAAAAGGAGGAAAAAAAGTTTTTTTTAAAAGTCCTTAGACTTCTTCATGTATTCAAGTCCACAATTAAATTGTAGGATTAAGTTACAATATTCGGTGAAATATTTTAATATTTCTTTAATTAAAATAATATAATTTATGGAATATCCTTTTGTAAAATCAAAAAAACATAATATTAAAATGTCAATAAATAAAATCTATGCAGGCAATTTATTTTTAAATTCATTTTTTAAAAAGAAAAATCCACCCTCTGGCGAGACATAAAGCTGATTGGCATCATTATTGCAAGTTCTTTTGCAACAATTGTCATCCTAATAGGAATTGGACTCGCTTATCGTCATCGGAAAAGAATAAAAAGGTTGGAGTAATTTTATAAAAATGTGTAAAAAAATAAAAATAAAACGTAGAGCTCTTTTTTTACAAGAAAACGTGCAATTTTATTTAAGAGGTTATGGTATTAGCAAAAGTTTAAATGTGTTTAGCTCCTCTGTAAATGTTATAATGTATAATTTAATTACAGAATATATTTAAAAACCCATATATAATTGTAACATTGTAAATACTATTATATGTTCTAAAATAATTAGTATTTGTATTTTGAATGCTGTCACCTATTTATGTCTTTTCAATAAAATGAACTAGCAGAAACGTCGTGCGTAGCAACGTTCTCGAAAGTAAAATAATAATAATAATGATAATAATAAGTAGCGGTCGATGAAAAAAAATTCTAACGATTACACGAAATGTTTAGGTTTCAACCCCGAATTTATTACAAAATGGCCGTTCTAAGTCACAACTTCTTTTTTGGCTCATGCCCCTCTTATCTTATTGAACTTTGTCGGTGTACTCACCAAGTCGTAGTACGCTTTACTGCAGACACACGCATTCACTGTGTTCCTAAGACACGGACTAAAACATTTTGAAAAGGTCATACTCGGTGTTTGAAGCCAAATAAGTTATTTCTCTTCCATTATACGTCCGTAGTATTTCAAATATTAAGTCTTTCAAGACTGCACTTAAGGCACATCTTTTCAATTTCTTTTTTTCAAAATTAATGAAACAACATTTAATTTTGATGATTAACGTAGCTTATTTGTAACTTATCGTCATTTATGTGGTTAGTAAGATGGTAACGTTTATTTATCGAATACATGTATGTTATTTTCGCAATGTAAAATGATGTGACCCGGCTCCTATCAATTATGAATTTTTTATTATTATTGTTACTCAAACAATATATATATATATATATATATATATAAATGTAATTATATCAATTTACTTACTTATAAATGTTTTTATCTTTACCTTTTGTATCTACAGCAAATCTGAGAAGTCCAAAGTTGAAAAAGGTTTGAGCGTAATTTACAAAATTACAAAATCATTTTCTAAAATTATTGAAAGACATAAAATATTAGACTTAGATCTACATACTCTTAAAGTGATACATATTTCATTATAATAATGATTATATTATTAACACTGAAATAACATATTAAAGAGAAATATTTTAAATTTAACAAAATAATAATTTATGTGTAAATACAGTTTCTCTTGTTTTCAAATAATTGTCATTAGTCATAAGCAGAAGCTTAAAAACTTTAACAAATCATATTAAGGATACCCTCTGATTTGACGCAGCAAAAGTTATTGTTAAATAACAGCAGGCGTTGAAACGATCGCCTTATATATTTATTTAAAAACAGCAAAAATCTAAGCAGTGTAAATAGTTAATTTATCATTTAAATATACTCATTAGGATTTAATTGAAAATGGAGCGTCGTTAGGGGGGGGGGGGTATGTCTTTTCTTGGTTTATGATATATTTTACAAATTAACTTAAATGTATCCATAAAAAGACTTGTTAAATGATTCTTTTTTTCAAGTAGTTTAATTTTTTTTTCTTTCTAAAAGTTGCTTAAATTTCAACTTAAACGTATAATTTTTTATATTTTTTAAAAATTAGATGAAAGTGAAAGAAAGAAGGAAAATGAAAACGGAGATGAATTTGTTGAAGCACATGTGGAATCCATTTCTTGTGTAACAGATATTGGTAAAGCTGATCTTGTTGGAAGAACTGAAGATATTTTGAAGATAGAAGATAGCGCCACTGTCTCGGCAATCACAGATGAGGCGAATGGAGAAGATATTGATAAAAAACATTCGAAGATGAATGGAAAAGAAACAGAACATAAAAATACCATTTCCTTAGAATCACAAAATGCACAAAATGAGATTGTTAAAGGTATAGTTAATGAAGCGTCAATTGTCAAATTAAAGGTTGAAATGCATTAATTAAAAAGTGCTCTTAAACTTTGCAACAATAAATATCAACGTAAGTGGTCGAATTTATATTTTACCGAGTCATAACAATAAACCTCATCTTATCATCTTCTCTGATATATCACATAGACTATTCGTTTATACACAAAATGCTATGACATCATACGCTTATCAATGGCGTGTGTCTAGTCATAATATACTTATTAGATGTTTAAAATGTTCCTAGTTTTTTATGGCAACCCATGCGGCACCCGAATTTTGGATGAAAAGAATGAGACTTATATTCGTTTGTTTATTTATACCGCATTAGAAAAACAATTTAGCCATAAGTTCTATGTCTATTTTAAGGTTTTAATATGGTGTCAGTGTTTTGTGTTTCAATTAAAATTTTATTGCCCATGTTTATAATTTATTATTGTTAGTTTTGGTCTTTGTTAGTTTATCATATTGTGATTTAATGTTTAACGGTCTCACTATTGTGTTGTTCTTGTCGGTTGTAAATTTTTCATTATTGAATCTGGCAATTTTTTTTTCCTTGATAGTTTATCAACATTTGTTGGTGGATATGTCAAGTAAAAAAGATGAATATTTTAGTACAGTGAGGTTTCATTTATGTTTTAAATTTATATTATAATGTAAAAGTTTTTATTTTATAAATCCAATGTTTTTTGTGATTTACTCTATTGAAATAGGGATTCCATTATAATTTTAAATTGATAATTGCTCGTAATAACACACATAAACAAATAACACACATAAACAAAAAAAAAAACAACAACAACAAACAAACAAACAAACAAACAACAAAAAAAATAGAATTCTCTTCAAATAGCCCAAAAGAGGTTTAGCTTTAACTATCTTATGTGAATATGATCACCTCCCCGAAAAAATAAATTGAGTATTTTGTCTCTTTATTTAATTCATACATGTATTAAAAATTTTTTATAATTATATTAATTTTGACAAATAAATATATTAACTTAAAAAAATTTGACAAATGTTTTCAACTATCAAAAATCTAAGTAGTGAAAATATAATAATTTAAGTAATTGTGTATCTAGCATTTCGTGTGCGTGTGTTGTGTGTATGTGCGTATATATATATATATATATATTTATACTGAAATTATGCAGGGGCACTGCTAGGTTGGAGTGTAGACTACCGCCTAAAATGGCTTATTGGTGTTTACAAAAAAAGTGTTCGTTTTGATTTGTACATTTTGTTTGTTTTTTTAAGATTTAAATTTAACCAATTAGTTGTAATATTTTTTTTACTGAACTGACATTGGCAGCGTGGTAGCGAAGTCAATAGGGTGCTTGCCTCACAAGCCCAGGGGCGTGCCATCAAGCCCACATAAAGGCAATTATAAAATGTTGAGAAACGACTAACGCTGATAACGTCCTTCACTAACCTGGAGGGGGGTGAGCGCCGCCATTGTCTAGCACGCCTGAGAGTGTACAAATGGAAACATTAGAACCTCGTACGACCTCGAAAAAAATCCGTTATGGGGCTAAAAAAAATATACGAATGTGTGCAGAGAAATGTTAGTCATATGAATAATTGTCAAAAAAGTTTTTACTCATTTAAGAAATATTTTTAAAAAGACAGAAATGTAAAAGTAACAAACAAGCTAGGTATGTAGAGCTAAGGAAGTAAACACACAGTGCAATAGTGAAAACATTACTCTTTAAAAACATGTATAAAAATGTATCACAAAATAAAATTATAGGCTAGCATGGAAAATCAATTACTAATTCTATATTTTTTTCTGGAGTGGGAGAGCAATTTGTACAAACCGACAATCAAAAATTGAGTATTTTGTTTGTTGGTTAATTTTAATATTATTATTTTTTTTTTAAATTTAAACAACATAATAAAAACACAATAATGAATAAATTACCTAGCTAAAATCATTAGTTTTACACGTATGTTCTATATTGTTGCCTAGAACAAAAACCATCCAAATCAACTTTGAGGTACGGATTTCATGTTTTAATGTTTATTTTACACAAATACATGTTTGAGGTCTTCATCATGGTTTCCCATATTTGTTTTAGATGTTTTAGTTTTAACTTATCACAGTGTAATTTTAATTACAGTAAATGAAGAGATACATTATTCCAAGATTCACAAATTCATTAAAAACCATTTTTAACAATAAATTAATAACACCTGCATTCAATGATGTAAACTTGCAGGGGGTCATATTGGATTTTGCATTCTAAATAAATTGGATTATGTCACTAAAGTAAGTTTCCTGTTGATACGATAATGTCTGTGTTCAAAGTTGAATGACGTGAATGTTGTCTAGTTAATTTGGAGATGATGTAATTATGTTTTAATGTTTTTTTTCCAATATAAACATGTAAACAAAATGTTTGTGTATGTATATTTATTTGTATTTGAATATTTCAAATTGAATATTTGTTTTTTTTAAAGATAAAATAATTTACCAGAATAAATGCTTAGCATTTTATAAAGACAGTTCAATTTTTGTTGTTTTAAAATGCATCAAAATTTTAACATTATTTTTTTAAATAAACTTTCTTTTACACATAAGGCCATGGCTGCTAGAAATATTAATATTCTGCCAAAATCGAGGATCCAGTTTGCCAAACTGCTTTTATCGTCCAAATAAACAGTTTCACGTCCTGTTTTGAGAAAAAAACGTGCATACTAGATTTATGCCATTGATAAATTTATCATTAAGTGTCTGCGAAATTATAAAGTAATTTAATACTGTTATACTTAAGGTTTTTAAATTCTATTTTCGAAAAGATATCATATCACGCATATGAAATTAATCAGAATATCCAAATATAATTAAATTAATAAAGCGACGCATCGCGTTAAATAAGAATGACACTTCGAAATTCTGATGTAATGCAATAAATGGATAAATCTCATAATTAACTCTATATACATACGAATTTTCGCTTTTTATACATATTTTTATTGTGTCCATTTTAGTCATAAGTTAATAGATGAATTACTGTATTATAATTAATGAAGAAATACAGAACTGATATTATTATTTAGTAATTATTCTTTCATTCTTTTTTTTTTCTATTTTTTAAAATAAATGTTACCTTTTTGTGGATGTTTTGTTAAAAACTTTTTGCTGTTTGAATGTAACAAATGCAAATATATTATTTTTAAATAAAAAATAAATACAAACACTGTAAATGTATTTACTTGGTATTTGTAAAAAAAAAATATAAATATTTAAGTTTTTTTTTCTTTTTTTAAAGAAAAATATAAATTATTCCGTAATTTTGAAGGTTAAAAAAAAAATAATTTAAAACAACGACCTGTCTGAACTGTAAAACGACAATCAAGCATTTCTACGTTTCCATTGTCAATGATAAATAAATAGTGAGTTCTCTCGGTTTCAAGTAGCTAAGAAAAGTCAGATTTAGTGTTCCGTATGGGCTGACGTCCTCTTGATATTCTATCTGGTAATAATCGTCCATTGCAATATTTGTAACGTTCTTGAAGCTCCTGTCCAATGAACCGATTTGTTTTAACATATAGCTGAAAGGTTTTGGGTAACCGAAAATGTGTAATACAATTGATCGGTTTTGGTGAGAAAGTGTAATACGTGTTGGCAGCTCTTTTGGGTTTGTTAATTTGAAAAGAACCTGCATGCAAAAAAGTATGGTCTTAGCAAAAACATAAACACTGTTGATACATACTTGATATGATATTTTTCCGTTAATGAAAATGACATTTCAAATATCTATGTTAGAGTACTTATTAAAATAATTGAAATAGGCAAAAGTATTGCAGTCTCTAAATAAATGACTTTAATTATATTATATAGCTAAAATAAATTCATAAATATGTTTGCAACGAAACTGTAACTTTAAATCTAACAATGGTAATTTTCCGTTGTTGAATACCCTGTGCATAACGAATGGTTGTGATGTCATAAACCATTGTCTGTATTGTTAATGTTTTGTAATTGATCACTATTTCTCTCTCTATATATATATACTTAAATTGCACAAAAATACCCATATTTCTTCATATCTGAACCATAAAGTCCTGAATTACTAAACACATGGTGGTATTAATTCTGTCACATGACAAACAGTAGTTAACATTGATCGTTAGGATGACCTATCCAATAATAAACGGACCGTTGTAAAGTCTAAGTTCTTTGATGGGATTGTCCTCAGCGTGGCAATGTAGTGCGACACTGGAATTCCCTTCTATTATTGTACTTTAAAAAAAAAAAAAAAAATTTAAAAAAAAATAAATATTAAGGCTGCGGAAATTATCGATCAATTTCTCGATTAATCGGTAAAAGATTTTATCGATTAAAATTATATTAATCATTAAAATAAAGATTAAAATAATGGCATGTCTTTCAATCATACTACCGATTTATCAAAAAAATATTAATTATTAATAATTAAAAATAGTTGCTTTTTAACGTACAAACTTCTCCATTAAAAAATAAAGGTTTTTAAAGTGTAAAGTTTCAAGTAAGCTGTTTTATAAGGAAAATGATATCAACAATTAAACAATGATTTACTTAATACAAATAATACAACATTGACATTAAATGGAACTACTTATAGCTAAAAAATGTGAATTGCCTGTTTTTTGTTACTTCCCTTGAAATTTTTCAGTTTACGACATCATACATCTTATTTTTAGCCTTAATTAAAATTATCGATTGATTATTCGGTAATTTTTCAAAAGTTAACGATTAATTTTTAATTAATACTTTATAACATTTATTAACATACCATACTGCGATAAATCCCTAATGTCCATTCCTTTAAGGCAGGTGGCAAAAACTCGTTATTTTTGTTATCGTTTAACAAATTATTTCCATTATGAGTTTACATGACCTTGAATTATATTGAAATATATATCTATTACGATTTATATTGAAAAAAAAAGGTATTTTAAGGGCAACCTCTTGCACCGATTGTGTTTGTGGGTCCTTAATTTCATTTTAGCTTATATGAGAAATATACATTATTTGTTTCGTGGTAAACGACTGAGGAAATTGATGGATCCTAACCAAACTTGGTGTTTTATGACTTGATAGCCAATATTAAAATTCTATGGGGCATTGAACCTTACGTTTACATCCCGTTTGGCCAAGGCCTTGATTCTCGTTTTGTAAATTTTTAAGATTATATGCTCCATTCTGTGCCATGGTCTCAACAAATATACATAATTTATTAAATATTTAAATGAAAAATGTTATCAAGTTTCTTATCTTGCACCTGTTGGGCCTGGAGGCCCCTAATGTAAAGTTTTACTTATGTATATATAAATAAATGTAAATGAATAATTGTCTGTGTTTGCGTGAGTGTGTGTGTGTGTGTGTGTGTGTGTGTGTGTGTGTGTGTGTGTGCGTGCCCTTTATAGCTGACTAAACATGCATCAGATCGTAATGAAACGTTTGGATTCTTTTAAGTACGCTCGCGGGCTGGTAAATGGCAACGTCTATATGTAAACAAGAAACTATGTATGAATGTATGTTTGATCTTTGTATTGGACTTAACCTTTCATTCGATCACGATAAAATTTTGGACAAGTGTTGAGTATCCTTCCGGAATAGTTTGTGTATAATATTGATCATTGACACTCATGGGGACCGGGAGCAAAAAATGTGGTTTTTTCCCTAATATGAGCTATAGTGTTATTAGTTTTAGCTTTAGCGCACTTGGAAAATGAATGGATCTTGATCAAACTTAGTACAAGTAAATTTTTGAGACTGTTTAGCAACCTGCAACATTTATTTCTAATTTTAACACTCATGGGGCATAAGGTGTTCATAACGTAAACTTTTGCTTATATACGCTATATAAAAATTATTTTAAGCATAAATTGATGAATCCTTACAAAAATGTTTATTAAAAATCCTTACAGCAAGTACTAAAATACTCTAGGGCACTAAACTTCTACTGACCATTCCTTCTGGGTTGGGGGTGAAGGGTTTGGCGAAAATTCCCCATTCCATCAAACGTTTAAGATTTTATTCCGCATATATTTATTAACGTTCTCGACAAACTATTACACAAATACCCATAGTTTTGCAAATTGAAATGAAATGGTGTTTTCAAATTTACATCTTGGACTAAATGGGCCCTGGGACTCATTACATCATTTTTTGCAGATATGATTTATACAAAAATAAGTTTATGCGTTAGCTACTTAGTTAATGAATGGATATTACACAAATACAAAAGTTTGGTAGCCGACATTAAAATACTGTAGATCACTACAATTTCAAAGTCCATTTCTTCCGGGCTGGGGTAACAAAATGCCTTTTTTAGATTTATAATATTATATTTCCCATTTATTTATGAACGATGTTGAAGAATAATGACAAATGTATCCATTATTATGCAGATTGAAGTGAACAGGTGCTTTCCAAACCATATCTTGACTCAGGCTAATACTGTCATTTTTAGCTGATATTATTTGTATAAAAATAACTGTGTTAGCTAATGTGTAAATGATTGGATCTCAACTAAACTTTTAAAACAAAAAACATTTTAACCCATAGAGCATAGAACTTCCAATTATAATTCAATGTCTTTTTTCGTTTATGTTTCAACTATTTTCGCCTTTCGATTTTTAACGATCTTTAGGAATATATCCATGATGAAATGGAATTAAAATAAACGGGTTTTTGAAATATACATTTTGCACCCAATGGGCCCATGGGCCTCTAAATATCGTATTTTCTTATATTAGCTGTATAAAAATTAGTTTAAGCGTTAGTTATAGAGATAATAAAGTATCTTGCCCATCTTAATATACTTAAACTCAATTTTCTATGTTTAATTTCTATGGGGCACTGAACTCCTAATGTTCATTCCCTCGGGGCAGGGGGCCAAAAATGTCATTTTTACTGCGCGCTCATCATGTAATTCCCTAATCAATTTTACACAATATTTAGATATATATCATGAGTAAAGGCAATAAACGATTTAAATTATCATTCGTTTTGGAGCCGGGTCCATTAATTTTTTTTTTCTTTTGTAAGCTTTAAAATTATTAATTTATTTATCTAGTTGCTATGAAAATTTAATTTTCTATGCATACTTCCAAGAAGGTTTCTTTAATAATTGTTTTTTTAAAACATATTACTCATTGGTTTCTTTAAATTATTCATTTTGCTGAAATCGTTGTAACGCACGACGGCTCCGCTAGTATGTTATATAATATATCAAAAAGACGTTTGAGTTATTTGTATGGACACGTAAACATTATCAGTATATATTGACATAAGACGAATTATTAATAGTATTTTAATGCAATTAAATCTAATGTAGGAATATATTTTATTGAAAGAGGTAAGTCATATTTCCACATATTAAATAACAAATGAGATTAATTTTTTTAATAAAAAAATAGAGAGCTTGCGTTGGTTACTATTTTATTATCATATGAGTTTTAAAAATATTTTTTTAAAACAATATTTGGTTGTTTATAGTTGACAACCGGATACTCTGCTGTCTATTTAAATGAGATATGTATTTGAATGTGCATTTACATTATGGGTCCCAATTTCCAAAGAAAGCACGGATAGACCATGCACCATTCATAAAAGAACTACATGATTTATAATTTGCATCTATTCAAACATGTCTGCATTTACCAAATTATTTAAATCATTTGCCTGGTAAATTTAGAGAATAGAACAAGAAAAACCAAACAATTAAGAACGCATGAGTCAGTTAATTGTAATTCAGATTAGAAGCGTAAAGAAATATATTATTTACCCCAATGTATAAAGGGATTTTCAAAAAGTTCAAATTCTTCAATTAATGATGTATAACATTAATTTTAATACTATTATTTATATCTTGGACATATGATATTATGTAACGATTTTTTTTAATTAAAAGGCAATGCAAAATTTGTGTTATTCGGTTAAAAGTCAACTGCATGGGCTGGAAAACATTAAGTATGATTTATATTTTAATTCACACGGAAGTTGGGTTTTAATTTTCCTTGATGTGGAAGAAACCCATAATAAGTCGTATACATTTTGTCTTAATGGCAATTATCGTTTTAAATTAAAACATGTTTTATATACTAATTTATTTGTCTTCAAAATTATAATTTTTAATTTATACATTTTATTGGGCTGCAGAATTCGATGATTATTTTCTCTATCGATCGTGAAAAACGTTTAGGTATAGAGTCTATTTTTATAAATAATTAATCGATAAATGACATACAAATTATTAAAAGTAAAAAAGTACACAAAACATAATACAAAAATAGCGGCCGATTAATAATAAAATTTCTCACGAAATTCAAACTTTTGATATTTATCTAAGAAAATGAAAATAGTCTTAAGCTAGTGGCAGTAATGGAGTCTGACTCAGAGACAGAAAATGACATCAGCACTTCTGATGAAAAAATGTGTTACAAAATGAAGATGAATATTCCTTGATCTAATCGATACTTAATAAACACCGATATCGGATGTCGTTTTTTGCCACGACCGTTTTTTGCATACCTGGTAACTCAGTTCCAGGGGAAAGATGTTAATGCTCGGCTGGATATATTATCAATAAGTCCCAATCATCGCTGGGATCTAATAGTGTCAACACACTTGACTGTTTGCGTAGTTTTTTAAAGGATGACATATAAGAGAAAAATTCCAGTGATACCGGCACTTAGTTTTTAAACAGGAAAGTTTACTTAGTGTTACTTTGACAGCATACATTTTTTATTTTCGCTTTTATCGAAATTGATGATTAATTAATCGTTATTTTTTTAAGTTAAAAACTAAATTTAAAATAATCGTTAACAGTTTACATTTTTAAACGTAAAATACATTTTTGTATTTGTTGTATCAAAGAAATATCTTGATCCCTAGTAATAACTCATGTTATTTCCTTTATAGAGAAATGCTGATGAGTTTATTTTATTGTCTTTGTATATATATTATAAGAGCTACACTAATTAAAATATACTGTTTTTGTATAAAGACAATGTTCAAGTATTATTTATTTCTGCAGGAAATGAAGATTTTTATTTTCTGCCAAGAAAAGTTTGACTTAGTGTTAGCACCACGATCTTTGTGGTCGTGAGCATTGTGGTTGTTACATATTATTATTGTAGGAAAAGAGGTAATTAATTTCTGATATTTAAAATGAGATAATTGTTTGAAAAAATGTAGTCAATGTAGACAAGTGTTATCAAAAACACGATTTAACTTACACGTATGATATATTTTAAGAATTTTTTTTATTCAAAAGATTTTACATTACTAAAATTCTGTTGACAAAAACGTTTTTAAGGAGATTTAAAAGTATCCATGAAATTATTTTTACTTTACAAATATATGTATGCACGTTGTTATGTATGGTTGCATTTACATATGTAAGTATATACATTCGATAAACATGAACAGTTCTTTAAATTCTTGTTAATTTTATTTTAATAGATAGTAATATAAAAATAATAATAATAAAAACATACTCCTCCTTGTCCCACGCTTCAAAATTAAATTCCTTAATACTTATTAGACACTGGCTAATGATCATTAAATCACAATGAATTTAAATTAAAAAATACATTAATTCCATTAAAATTTAAAGTGATTATTAACTATATTTATGTAAATAAATAAATAAATAAATATATATGTATGTATGTATGTATGTATGTATATATATATATATATATATAACAATGCTCGCTGTATAATACAAATATCCATTTATCAAAAAAGCTGTTTCTCATAAACGTGATGATTGGCGGGTAAAATTTTAATACATAATGATGTTCTTTAATTTTTAAAAATTTTCTTTTGTGTTTTAAAACTTGCCAAAAAAATATATATACTTAAAAGAAACATTCTTTAATGCATCAGTTTTAATGATTAGCAGATATCACTCGTCGAAAAGTTAAATATTCTTTATAAGCATTACTTTTGTCACGAGGCCAAAGATGAAACGTACCTAACAAATATTTTAGCTTTTAATGAGAGTTTTTGAAATGAAATAGAAATGTTTACGTGAGCTACATATTTCAAAACGAAATTACGGCTTTTAGGCTATGTGAGTTGTTTGCTATCTCTTTTTAGATTACCTCATTGAAAGACAATTTAATTTACATTTCATTATTTCAAAATCAGTCGGTTGATGGAAAATAAGTTTTGACAATGAACTTTCTCGTGGACAAAAACTGTCCTAAAACAAGACATTTATGATCTGATGCTTGGGATCTGAAAATAGTCTTCGAGGAATAGAAAGGTACGTAACACATTTTTTATACATAAATATATTACCTAGTGGATAAGTTAAATAAAATCTTTTTAAAAAATGTATGTCTGATGTTTTGTCCTGATGTTCATAAATTCATGTCTGATAGATATTGCAGTAGAGAAATTATAATTTTTAACTAACTAAATCCTATATCAACATGATCTGACTTTATGTGTTACAAAAACGTAATCCTCATACTTTTTATAAGAAAGACCAAAGTATCTTCTACTTATTCAAAGGAAACAAGTCATCATAATAATGTTTCTATCAATTAGTATGATATGAATCATCAAAACCCGCGTGGCAGTATTTCCTTTAAGGGATCTGGGATTTAAAAAGTTGGTTGAGAAACAGAGGAAGTAAATATGTATGTACCAACATGGGCAGAAACTATCTTACTCGACCATTTGCCCAGAAAAAAAAATCATCGTTAATGCAAAAGTTAAAGGGAAAAAATATATTCTAATTAATAACAAGGACACTGTATTTTGTTTGTTGGATAAAGAAAATTTTCATTTCTTTTATTAAAAAAAAAAGTTTTAAAGATTTTCCTCTTGGAATATAATCCTCTATGCATTAATATTGTCAAGCATGTCTTTCTCACTAGCAGAAATTGCTATAGATTTGTCATTTGTTGGTGAATTCATCCCTGACTTTCATTATTGATTAGTGGACTATTTTTTTTTTTTGAAATCTCATCTCAGAGATTACATTATTAAGAAAGTGCCATTAAATTTTGATGTGAGTTATTATATTACGGAGAGTAAATTTCAGCCTAAATATATTTTAATATCTTTTTAAAAAATCAGCTCGGCTGTATATATTAAAATTTTTATAAAACTGTTATTTAAAACAATTCATGACAATGTCGCGAGCATTAAATGAAATATAATACCTACATTTACCCCCCCCCCCAAAAAAAAAAAGGAAGGAAAAAAAACCTTCACTTCCAAGACAGATGTACAACTGTTTAGTGGAGTCGCGAGGGGGGGGGGCAAGGGGTCAAATGCCCTCGGTGGCACTTTGCTAGGACGGAAAATTCCTTCTTGTTAATAAGATATCCCACAGGCAAAATTTTGCATGACATTTGTGCTCGTTATTGAAATAAATGAAATGCAAAATATGAAATGAATAAAGGGAAAAATGAAAATATCCTAAAGTATGTGAACGCTTCTGCGTCAAAACTTTAAATTCCTTATTTCCTATAAATTCTTGTGATAATAATGATACTGTACCGAGGCTTATTTAACATGCGAAGGGTAAATCGATGTACAGAAAATTTAGAAAAATTTTCAACTTCTTCAAATTAGACAGCCAGTATTTTTGTAAAAGCCTATTAATTTCAGATACAAGCTTTCATAAAGCTCTGAGCGGAACACAGTTGTGGGGCTTAGGGCTGCTAATTTCTGGTTGTCAATTGGCATAAACATTTTTAAAAGTTTTTTAAAAAATACAGTTCATTAAAAAAAGAACAGTTTAAAGATTAAAGAAAATAAATAAAAATACGTTTACGATTCGAATGCCTAAATTCTAATCTCAATAATTAATTTCAAGTCCCCAGATACTAATGCTACTGAGCTGAAAAAACATAGGGAATGAAGTAGTGTACGAACAATAGACTAATGTGATGGTACATATAATTTATTCAAGTTTTATTTTCACGTAAATAGAAAACTGGAAAAAAAAAATTGTTAGCTAACTTAAATGTTTTAATCTTCCAGAGCATTGTTTCTGTAGCTTAAACAAAGATAATGAATAAAATTGCTTATATATATTAATTAACAGAAATAAAACTTGGCATATGCACATAAATCCAAAAATAGCCATTCGTTAATGTAGGATCTACATTACAAACCTTGCATACAATTGAAAGGAATGAGAAATCGGAGAAAATCGACTATTATAAAAGACAACAGTAAATTGTTTTAAAAGAAAAAAAAAAAAGGAACAAGTAGTTTTTTTAGAATGTTTGTTATTTTTTACTCGTGTTACAAATGAATTCGGCCTGTAAATGCTGCGTGACTATAAGTTAAAGCTTGTCCATGCGAAATATTTTTTCTGTCCCATCCCATTCCATGACAATTTATGCTTTGTCCCATCCCATCGCATCCCATGGGACGTTCCACCAAATCAAAACGCCTATTCATTATAATCTGATTCAAGTTAGATAAACTAAATATTTTAACTTCAACTGTTTCGGCTCCTCCGTACACAAGAACTTCGAGATTTAAAGATGCGTCTTTTTATGTAACTCATATTGGTAGAAAACTTTGATTTTGGCAATCGTCACAATAGTGAGGGGTGATTAGATCTTACGATCGCGACAAGAGGGGGTCCTCATCAACTTCCCAAAGTGTCAAGCTTCTACCTACACAGAAACGTGGAGAATTAGTGCTGATTCTCTTTCATATAGGTGGAAAAAGAAAGGTTTTGGGTTCCCGTCCACCCATAAGTGGAATTATACAATTTAACTGTTTATAAATTTCATATCAAAAAGGAACGTTTTTTTGGCCCTGGCTGCTATGAAAGTGAATATATATATATATATATATATATATATATATANTAGATAGATAGATAGATAGATAGATAGATAGATAGATAGATAGATAGATAGATAGATAGATAGATAGATAGACAGATAGATAGATAGATAGATAGATAGATAGATAGATAGATAGACAGATAGATAGATAACCTCACAAATATCATTGCTGGCATTTCATCTAAATCAACTTTTTTCCACAATATTAAGGCCGTTAGAATTTAATTTGTGGCTTTCATTGAAATTAACGAATAATTAATCGTTAATTTTTAAAGTTAACGAATATATGTCTATGTATATGTATGCAATGATTTTGAAGTAGTGAGAATTGAATTTTGATATATGAATTAATAATCATAATTAGGTTCAAAGAGAATAAATAATTACGAATTGAGAATTGGAAAACTAAAGTGGTGATTACAACTTAAAGAATTAGATCTTTTTTTCTTCTTCGTGACTCATTGGCGTTTAGCCATAGAGCCAAAGTTCAAGTTTTCATTTAAGTGTGTGTGATCTAAAAGTGTATGAAATATAAAATTCAAATTACTAATATTTGGCTGTTATAAAAGAAATGTTCTAATCTTAAAAAAAATATATTCAAAACTGGATTGAATACAATCTGATAATGCTTTATTTTAACAAATGGCGTACAATTTATGTCCACTAACAATTTTTGTCAAAGACAAAATGAATTTAAACATATTTCTGTTTTTCCTATTTACTCGTAATTATTTCTTATTATGTGGTAAGTTTATTATTATTATTTTTTTTTGTTTTACTTTACATTTTCAATATTTTTAACAAAGTGCTTGACTTTTAAAATTTGACAAATATAGAGTGTTTCACTGAAGAGTTGTATAAGTGGTACTTTAGTAGAAATAACAATATCGGAATACCAAATATTAATTAAGTTAATTATGTGCTGTTTGCATCTTATTTTTAATAAATCATTACTTCCATAAATCAACTTTAAAAAAACATACGTTTCAGGAAAGTCTACATATTGCGAAATCAATTGGACAATATGAAAAGAAATTGTCATGTTAAGATTATTGTTTAAAAGTTTTATTATTTTACTTTTTTAAATATTTATTTTTATTTAATTTTTTTATATTTCTATTTACATAGAGCACTAAAAGTAGTTAACAATTTAACTGCACTTGTCCTGTCAGGCTAACACATACCCTCAGTACATATTTTCCCTTTCCTAATTTTAAATCGTGATTGGAGCCTCATCAACCTTTTTGTCGAAATTTGTTATCGGGCTTAATAATTGAATACTACATCTCCTTGCATAGAGTGACTTTCAATTTCAATTATTTAGTGTGCCAAAATGTACTCTATATATATTTATGAGTGCATAACATATTTAATTAGCTTTATAAAGGATACGTTCAAATTATTTACTATTGCATGATACTGAATTTAAAGTTTAATCGAAATTATTACCGTAAATAATTTTTTTATTGATTTTTCCGATATTGAATATAGCAAGATTAATATTACTTAGTTCTTACAATATATTTTATCGTCATGAATTCATTTTTGTCTCTCACGTTCTTAAATATGAGTTCGTAATCTTTTAATAACAAATTACTACAACATTATTATTATTTTTCAAAGTGTTTTTTTCTTGTGAATCGGCTGAAATGAACTATTAGCAGGTCCAAATAAAAGGTCAGCGTAAAAAAGTGGTACTTCTTAAAAAAAGAAAACCAAAAAAAAAAAAAAAAACAGTCGGACCTGTCTTTAGTTAAACTCAAAGTGACAAGAAGAAAAACCGGTTTACAGAGTTTTTTTTGAGTTAGGGAAAATGGCGTAATAGGTGCGAAATTATCAAACACGATGTTCATATTGATGAGGAGGGGGACAGCCATACCAGCCATATAGCCTTGACAGGATGGAGAGGCAGTGTTCTATGTTTGACAGGTAAGGACGCCGACTTAGCTTTGAAATACCAATACCCCGAATCAAGCACCCCCCATACACATGACTCTTCCACATTGGGATGAGGGGAGTAATATTTTTCCTTTTTACCCAAAGGCCTTGAAAAATTTGACCTACGGAGGTTGAAAGTCAAAACTCTTGAGTTAAATATATCTAGAATAATGTAGTCTTATGAAATTTTGCAAGGACCTACTATTTGATTTAACGTTGGCAGGTTTACGACGTAGGAATATCTATTTTACTCTCAAGGTATCCTTTCATAATCTTTCATTTGTTTGTTGAATTTTAGAAAAAAAAATATTGATCAGTTCAACAGTTTGAAAGAATTTACTGCCTATAAACATAATAAGGCAGCACAGGCAATATATATATATATATATATANAGAGAGAGAGAGAGAGAGAGAGAGAGAGAGAGAGAGAGAGAGAGAGAAAGAAAGAGAGAGAGAGAGGGAGAGAGAGAGAGAGCAAACTCAATTTCCTATTTTACTTTATTACATGTCATTGTAGCACAAAGGCATAGGTGCGTTATAGTAGGACTTACCTATGTATTTCGGAAAATTTTATTTCAAACCTCCCGTAAGAACTTCAACACTTGTTTTGCCATATTTCATCTATGTGACTTAGCAGCTCCAAGAATTTTTTTTTTAAAGCGCAAAAGCACGCAATGTGCTCTCGTTCTACCATATATCGAAAAGCAACACTTAACTGATCTACATGTGAAATATCGGATGCTGAGTCTACTGACATGCTCAAAAAACCGAACTATTTGTTTCTTTTACTTTTACAATTACTTAATGGAGTTTTTGGGACACAATGTCATGTCGATTACGTGCTCCAACAAGGATAATATTAAAATTTTGCTTGAGGACTTGTGCATCAGAAAACTTGGTGCCCCAGGCTCATGACTTGTTTTTATGATGGCTAATCTAGGCCTGACGAAATGCATAAATACATGAAAAACAAGAGAGTGAAAACATTCTCATTTTCAAATGGAAAATAGGCACTTAATTGCGGGGGGGGGGGGGGGGGGGGGGG
>MUZC01004468.1:792241-813024 GCA_002072015.1 Radix auricularia | reverse complement strand
GAAAAATAATTAATTTTGAGATAATAAAAGCAGTTTTCATTTATTTATTTTACCCTATTTTTTTTGTGAGTGTAATTTAGATCTAGACTAAAATGATTTATTTTAAAATAATTTATTTTTATTTACAGTTCCTGGAAGTGTAAAAACAGTAAATGTAGATAGTATATCAAATACTTTATTCATTGTGAATCACAGTTCAAATCCTTCTATTTATTGTGAAACTGAAGGGAATCCAACTCCTATGCTTAAGTTATTACATGGCCAGTCTTTATTGATTGAAACCAGAAACTCAAGTGTAACAATGACCTATAATATGTCATGTAATAGCTCTAGTGCCTTCCAGTGTATAGCTGAACAAGAAAATCAACTTTCCGCAAAGACAATCGCAATATTTAAGGAATGTGAGTAGCATTTTAAGTCAGTCGTGAAACAAATTAATGTCCTTCATTTTTGTACTAAAAACGCGATTGAAATCTAGCACACAATAAAGAAAATAAATGCTTACTTGTAACACTTTTGGAAAATTATCATAGCTTTGACTTTAGGCGCATGCAAGTTAGCACGTTATTAAACATGTGTACATGCACTTATTCAATATTCTTTTAAAATTAATAAAATTGATTTGTATTGTATTTTACAATTTCGAACACCTTATTAGATAGTGCAATATAATTGTTTCTTTTTAAAGATTTCTTTCTAGTTTGGTAGTTCAAATACTCTTTCATAGTTTCAAGCTTTTAAGAAATGTTAAGAAAACAAATAAAAAAACCATAAATAATTAAGACGGTATCTAAATAATCTTTGCTTATTTTTAAAGTGCTTGTATTTTTTTTTAATAATATATTTTTTTAATCCACAGGTCAAATTCAGCTTTCAAAAACACTAAATATTTCAACACTTCATATAATTTCAAAGCCAAACACATCTGTTTTTATTAGTTTAAATGTGTACGGTTATCCTAAACCGACAAGATATGCAATATTTAAAAATGATGAATTACTCGTAAGCTTTAATAATGTCAGGGCTGGAAATGCTTCAAATTTAGGCTACAGTATTTCATATCAAGACAAGAATTTACCGTTTGGTTTACTGAACTTGAGTTTTGTAGTTGTAGACTTCAAAAAGTTGGCGACTTATTGCTTTATTGTTGACAATGGGGTACCCCCTTCTCTTAATTTCAGTTTCTTGATTCAAAAAGAAATTGACAGGTAATTAATTTAAAATTTCTAAAAAATATTACTTATCATTATCATATAATTTCAATTAAATTTTGTACAGTAAAGCTTATTCAATTATTTTCTTAAATATAACAAAGAATATCTGCAAAGCTGTTGTTATTAGTTTTGTTTTTACATTTAAATATTGCATTAAATATTATCCAACAAGATTTTAATTATAAATGTTATTATTAATAAAGATATAAGATTTAATTAGTTTTGTACATTTTAATTTAATCAACATTTTTTAACTATAGGGTTTCTGGCAGTATTCAACTGACTGGAGTATTGGCGGGTGTTTTTGTTGGTAAGTAGTTATTTCTATATCGGTCTTTGTTATTCTTTTCTATTGTTGTAGAAGAAAAGGTAACTATTAATTTCCTTTTAATATTTATTCATTAAGTACACATACTCAAGTACTATTACTACAACTACTACTGTTACTTTTACTTTATTACAACTGCTACTAATAATACAACTTCTACAACTTCTACTTCTAGTTTTCTACAACTCGCTGGAAATTTGCACACACGTGGTAAGAAGCCAAAATGAGTACTGGCCCACCTTGAAGATTGTTCATGGATAGCTACAACACATAAAAACGAGAGGGATTGTCAAAGGCGCTAACAAGAATATTTGGGTGTGGGGTTACCGTACATCAAACTCAAGAAAAACAAGCTTTTATTATGGGACAAAAAAATTATTTATTTTGTATTAAATCCACTTCAAAATTCGTAATTATCAATAGTCTTTTGTTGTGCTCTATTTACAATTTGCCTAAACACAATTTAGAATTTTATAGAATGCCTAAGTAAAGTATGCAAAAAGTTTTAAAATGTCATACTTCGCTTAAACCATCAGGCATCTGTACATTGCCTCTCCATTCTTCAGAGTGCCTTATCTCACGAATAGATATGTGTGTGTGTGTATATATATATATATATATAAAACTCAGATGGTTTTTGTATGTTTATGTGTTTCACTTTTTGACTGTAAGTTCGGCAGTCATTGAAAAGCCAAATGACGGGGACCAAATTTGGCAGGATGGTTCCTTTTAATCTGCAGATTGTTTTACTATTGTTTTTCTAATTGACCCTTTAATCGAAGGCTGGAAATAAGCCACTCATAAAATGCAGACACAACGAAAGAAAAAAAATATATAATTTTCTAATTGAAGAATATTAGGCGGAAGTTCAATACCACCTGTTTTTAAAGAAATATTTTTTCCCTATAATTTTTGTGAGTTGTGTACTTTCAAAAATCTTTTATTATCAAATGAAAGTGAGCAAAATTTTCATGCGGTCTTCTTAAATTTATCTGTGCTTTGATATTAAAAAAATAATATATGGTTTTGCCTTACAGTACAGTGACATTTTTAGGGTAATTCATTTACAAGTTAAATTATTTAAAACTATTGCACGACATTTGTCACACACTAAATGGTATATATTTTTAACATTTTAATTGAGAGCTTTCTTATGTTCGTTAATAAGAAATTTATTTTTAATATAAAAAAATAATAGTTATGTACATTCATTTCGTTTTATATCTCTATATAGCTGGCTTTATAATATATCATTACGTTTGTTACAAGATTCATGGAATTAATATGCTGACATGTGCGAATGAAATTGCGATATATTTTTTGTTTTGTTTTGTGTTATTTTCATTCAATACTCGACATTTACTAAAAACCTAATGCTGTGTGAAGAGTGATGTTCCTTATGAAATATACTTGCACGTAAAAATAAAGTTTACATAAACTAAACACACAATTTAAACATTAGTAACCGGGGTAGATAAACTAAATAAAGTATTCACGAACAGTTGTTTTGTTTCTATTATGAATTGCATATGTTATGTTAGTAATTTGAAAAAATAAGCTATTTTTCAGTCTTTGTTTCACACGCGTTCTTTAACAGATTGTGAATTTTATAAATATTTTTTTTATTTTATTAATTTTAGAATTATTTTAAATTTGCATTGAGATTCTTTATTCTCTAGTAACAAAATATCTTGTGTTTTTGTGTTAGTTGGGGTGGGGGGTATGGAAAATAATTTATTATATTTTTGCCTTATTGTGGTAATAAGGACTCAAAAAAATAATTTCATTTCTTTATAAAATTCTATCTAAAAAAATGGAGCCTTCAGGTTTAACCACACTAAAAGGCTCAAATAATAAAACCTATAATGATAATGAAAATAAAGCTTATATCATAAACAAATATTTTGCATCATCTTTCTCTGCCTGAGACGACAAGGAAATTTCAATAAATTTTAAAAAACCGGAAGAAATAGGTAACATAACTGTAGATGAGATAGGTATACATTCACTCCTAAAAAACTTAAAAATAAACAAAGCTACTGGCCCAGATGAATTACCTGCCAGGCTATTAAAAGAATTAAGCAATGAACTGTCCCCAATCCTTGTAGTTCTTTTTCAAGCCCCTCTAAACCAGGGTAAAGTGCCCCAGGATTTGAAATTACCCAATGTAACGCCACTAACTAAGAAAGGTGATAAGTCCGACCCTGGTAATTACATATCTGTATCACTAACTAGTATCACATGTAAATTACTTGAACACATAATATATAGCAGAATAGTTAACCACCTTGACAAATATCATGCCCTATGCCCACACCAGCATGGCTGTTGGTTAACGTTGTCTAGGGGTTCAAGGTTCTGGGTTTACACCAACAACTGGCGTACAATAAATGACACAGTCCGTTTTCTCAACAGCAATCTTTATTATACTCATAGACACTTGTCAACTATGTACAACTTCTGGTCTTCTCACTCTCAAATATCACAGCCCTACCGTTTATCGGACAAACACAGCAACCCTAATAGCTGAGGGATTAATGTATTCCCTTGTTCACACGGCACTCGTCTCCGCAACATATCTCTCCTCACATCGAGATACACACGAGTTATTTCCTGGGCCTGGACAGACCTTGGATGGACTGCTCCACGCCCCCCCCCCCCACGAGAATATCGTTCACCAACCTCAAAACATGAGCTTGTGACCGGTCAAAATACAACTTTCACAAACAGTAAATCTCATACCCCTGATATGTCCCACCTCTTTCCCTAGATTCTACTACCGTGTAGAATCTATTACTACATCATTCATATCAACAACAAGAAGAAAAGTCAGGGTATGGAATCACTGTCGTTCACAACCATACGAACTACAAAATTGAAACATAAAACTCCTGTATGAACCTCTGTAAGGTTGGCTACCCGGGTGTCTTGTCTGTACACCCTGCCCCAAAAATTCACAAAAATGACATTTGTTACTACATTTTACACCATCATCAATAACATAACTTTACTAGTTCTTTCCCAATCATATGACCTTTTATGGAGCACTTCTTGCTCATTTGAAAATATCATCATAGTAATCAAATTCTCAAACATCTTATAACAATTTGTGACAAAATCAACCCGTGTAATAGTAACAAAAATCTCATCAATCCAAATTACCTTATAATCATACATAACATGATCAATAAGCATATATAAAAAAATTCAACTGAACAACATAGCATTGCATGAGCCTGTTGGGGCTGAAATTCTATCCTAAATTATTATCATACTAGTCATCAATTTTATTTACAACATATATACATTAGGAAATCCTAGCATATTTATATATTAATAAATACAATTTATATGCACAAGAACAATTCATTACATATGTACATCTATGTCTATGAAGACTGTTATAGCCGTCATAGGTGGTTTTAGCTCTTGGGGATTGCCTTCCCGAGCCCTTTTTGTCAATATAACCTTGACCTAGCAAGCTCAGTGTTGTGTATCGGACTATTCCCTTATTTCACCGTCATCACCCACCCGAGTCGCTATTGATTTCCACGTGTCGCCCTGTCCTGTGATTGGTCTGGTCATTCAGTTTACATGTCGCTGTTACTTTTCTCTACTACCCGGTAGTTTCTGTTTGTGGGTCAAACACACCAACCAACCCAGTGCCGATAGTGTTGAAAAGTTAGGTATGAATTTATTGTAATAAGACATGAGACCCACTAAACTTCTCACCTGTTTCTTAGTTGTTATTTTCTCTATTTTTAAAACTTTATCTACATTGGCATGTCCTGGTTTTAATAATCCCCCTTTTACTCTGTGTCCCAAAAAGTTATTGGAAGTTTTTCCTAACTCTACCTTACTAGGTTTTACTGTAAACCCACCTTTTTTCAGAATTTAAAAAAACTTGCCGTAGTGTCTTAATATGTTTTTCACAATCCTCTACATTATCTACTTGACCGAAGAGTTTTCTCATTATTCGGTTAAATGTCGCCGGGGCTATTGGATAAACCGAAGGGCATGTACTTAAACTGGTATAGGGCATCTGGTCCTGGAAACGCCGTATATTTCTGACTATCTTTGTGCAGTGGTATTTGCCAGTATCCCCTAGGTAAGTCTAGCTTACTAAAATAGCTTGCTTTTGTCATTTGATTAAGGAGATTCTTCGGGGTTTGGTATGACTTCAGCGACGGTTCTAGTTAACTTATCAATACTAACGGCGAAGAATATGAACTTGAGGTTGATAACTTCTTTCAATTTTGCTGTCATGTGTGAAGAAATTGTGTAAGGTCTTAGCTGTATCGGTTTGTTGTCGACGAAATCGAATTTGTCTTATATTATTTGTTATATAATCTTACATCTTAGATATACAGACTCTCCTTCTATGCAGAAGGTAATTGCGTCCACAGACCATGAGAGATGTTCTGTTGGAAAGTGATGCGGCCGTCGCAGGCCACGGCTATAAGAGTTCCACGCATTAACCCAGCCACCTAGTCTAGTTGGGTACCCATTCGGAGCTGGGTGACTCGAAGACTCCTCAGGATTCGAACCCGTGACCATCGGTATGACAGTCGAGAGCGCTACCTCTCGTCCACCACGATTTTGTGTTCTCCTGCGGTTGTTTTCCCGAGTATTTCTGATATAACCTCTTTGAATTCCTCTGCAATACTTATAATTTCTTCCCTTTGTGCCCTATCTAATTCAATATTAATATCGAACGTGGAGTTTTCATTTTTCGACGCTATTGTGGGTATCGTAAATTCTTCCCCCTCTCCATTGTCCTCTGTTATTACTACCGCTGCCAACCCGTGTGTATTCACGTTGTTTGTGTTAATGCTTGCACTCGCTCCATATACTTGGTTACTCTGTTTAGGTTGTAATTTTTTTCGATTTCCTTTCTTAATCTCGACATTGTATTTTGATAGTATTTTGGTTACTTCATAAGGTCCGTCTGAGTATAAAGACATTTTCTTTCCTCTTTTTGGTTTAAGCAGTAACACTTTATCCTCAACCTGAATGTTTTTAGTTACCCTATGTCGGTATGGGGTGCTAAGGAGGGGTGGAACCTCTGGTGGGGGGACACGTCGTACTCTCTAGGGGGTAGTTCTCCCACTCTTGGTCCCCACTTGACACTCAGCTCTCACCAGTTGCTCCTAGAAACTGTAGCGTGCGCAGTGGCCACACCCCGGACAACAGCTTCGACTGGCTGGCTAAACCTGGTGAGGGTAGCCGTGGGTCTCAAACCCTCGGTGACCTAGGTATGTCTACCTGTGCACGTGAAGACTGGACTCGATGGACTGAGCGGAGGAACCACTAGATGGTCAACGGTCAAGAAGGCGAGTCTCAGCAAAGTGTGGTGAACGCTAAGGGCATGACAAGACAGACAGAACATCATGGTTATCCACTGCAACCGTCTCCATCACCAGCCGTCTCGACTCTGTCGTGCCTCTGGATCATGATGGTCTAGGGCGAGAGAGTGAGATCGACGAACTGCGCAACTCTTTCTCACTTAAATCCGAGTCACCGCGCAAGTCACTTTTTTTCATCCATCCCATCCCATAACTCACATCACCAACAAGTCATGTGGCGACAGGCAAGCGACGAAGCGGCAGGTGTGTGTACACTGGGAGCCGTAGCCGCGACCCTGCACACAGGCGGCCCAGGGCATTGGGTCGTTCTTCACCGACACGGAGCAGAGGTGGAGTCCGGCAGCCCCCTGGGCGACTGAGCTGCCCTTTTTAGGAGTGCACTGCTCACCTCCATGGCATGAGGAAGGGGCTAGAAAAGGTGCCCTAAACATTGCCTGCTCCAGCCTTCCCTAGCCAGCTTACCGCGGCTGGTGGGGACCCTATACCAGCGGTCGAAATATAAAAAAGTTCCTCTCACATTGGGCGCATGGAATGTGCGCACCCTCCTGGACAGAGATGATGCAAATAGACCTCAGAGGAGAACAGCCCTGATTGGTAAAGAACTCGCCAGGTATAACATAGACATCGCAGCCCTGAGCGGGACAAGGCTTGCGGACGAAGGTGAGCTCTGTGAAAAAGGCTCCGGCTACACATTCTTCTGGAGTGGCAGACCCAACGAGGAGCGGCGTGAAGCAGGATTTGTCTTTGCGGTGAGGACAACCCTTGTCGGAAAAATGACTGTACTACCCAAGGGACTGAATGACAGGCTCATGACCATGAAACTTCCACTGTTAGCTGGTAAGAAGCATGTCACCATCATCAGTGCATACGCCCCAACCATGACCAACCAAGATGAAGTCAAGGCAAAGTTTTACGAAGAACTTCACGCACTCATTGCCGACGTTTCAAAGGAGGACAAGCTCATCTTGCAAGAGTTGGCAAGGACTACTGTTCCTGGGAGGGAGTACTTCGACACCATGGAGTGGGCCAATGCAACAGCAATGGCCTTCTTCTGCTTCAGACTTGTGCTGAACATGAACTGCTAATCACCAACACGATCTTCCGCCTCCCTACCCGCAATAGAACATCATGGATGCATCCCCGCTCGAAGCACTGGCATCTTATTGACTATGTCATCGTTAGGAAGAGGGACAGACAGGATGTAAGAGTGACCAAGTCCATGTGCGGTGCTAAATGCTGGACAGACCACCGCCTCATCCTCTCAAAGCTCAACATTCGTATTGAACCTAAACGGCGCCCGCAAGGGAAGAAGGCCCCCAAACGGCTGAATGTTACCAAGCTGAAGACCACCAGTGGCAAGCAGTCATTCGTGATTGCTCTGGAGGAGCGCTTAAGATCCACCTCCCCGGAAAACCAGAACGTGGAGGCAGATTGGACATCGCTTAGAGAGCTGATTTACACCTCAGCTACAGAGACCAAGGGGCCCCAGACCAGAAAAAATATGGAATGGTTTGACGAGAATTGCGAAGTCAGCAAGCAGTTACTGGATGAGAAACACCAACTCCACCAAGCTTACCTCAATAACCCAAAATCCACTTCAAGGAGAGAAGCATTCAACAACATACGTAGAATTGTACAGCAGAAACTCCGTCCGATGCAGGACGATTGGCTCAGCAAAAAAACTGATGAGATCCAATGCTATGCAGACAGGGGTGATTATAAGCACTTCTACAAAGCCTTGAGAGAAGTGTATGGCCCAACGTCCTCAGGCTCAAGTCCACTTCTCAGCGAAGACGGCAACACGCTCATCTAGGACAAGGGGAAGATTTTGGAGGGGTGGGCTGAACATTTTAACAACATCCTTAATCGCCCATCGGCAATCAATGAAGAAGCCATCAATCGTCTCCCCCAAGTGCCAACAAACAAGGCACTGGATGACCCACCTACCTTGCTCGAGACCCAGAAAGCAATCTGTCTACTTTCAAGTGGCAAAGCACCTGGTTCAGATGCCATACCAGCTTAGGTATACAAAGAAGGGGGACCAGCCCTAACTCAAAGGCTCCACCAGCTATTTCTCTTGATATGGGAGCAAGAGAGGATCCCGCAGTATTTCAAAGATGCATCCATTGTACATCTTTATAAAGGAAAGGGAAATAGACTGGTTTGTGACAACCACAGAGGCATATCCCTGCTTTCTATCGCAGGAAAGATCCTAGCCAGAATCCTGCTAAACCGCCTCACAGCTCATCTTGACCAAGGTCTCCTGCCTGAAAGCCAGTGTGGCTTCCGAAGAGAGCGAGGAACCATCGACATGATTTTTGCTGCCAGGCAACTACAAGAGAAATGCCAGGAGCAGAACTCTGACCTTTTCTCCACCTATGTTGACCTAACCAAGGCATTCGACACAGTTGGCAGAGAGGGTTTGGGGAAGATCATGGAGAAGTATGGTTGCCCAAGCAAATTCATTTCCTTGGTTTAACAATTCCACGAGGGCATGCAGGACAGAGTCCAGGACAGAGGAGAGTCATCTGACCCTTTTCCTGTCACAAACGATGTCAAGCAGGGATGCGTCCTGGCCCCAACGCTATTTAGCATCATGTTCTCTGCCATGCTGACAAAGGCCTTCAGAAACGAAAATGTTGGTGTTAAGCTGAGGTACCGTACGGATGGCAAACTGTTCAACATTCGGAGGGTTCAGGCAAAAACCAAGGTCAGGACAGACACAATCAGGGACCTGCTCTTTGCAGACGATTGTGCCCTCCTTAGAGGATGACATAAAAAGCAGTGTTAACCTGTTCTCCAGTGCCTGCACCAACTTTGGTCTGACAATTAACACAAAGAAGACTGAAGTCCTTTATCAACCCGCGCCTGGAAAGCCTTATGTTGAGCCCATCATCACTGTAAACAACCAGAAACTCAACGCAGTGAGACGCTTCACATACCTAGGCAGCACACTGTCACAAAATGTCACCATCGATGACGAAGTGAATGTCAGAATTGCCAGGGCCAGCTCCACTTTTAACAGGTTGTACCCGAATGTCTGAAACAGAAGAGGCATTACCATCCAGACCAAAGTGAAAGTATATAGGGCAGTTGTGCTCCCTACACTGCTTTATGCATGCGAAACTTGGACCGTATATCAACGCCATGCTAAAAAGCTGAACCACTTTCACACAACAAGCCTCAGGAAGATTCTGGGCATAAAGTGGCATGACAAAACTCCAGACACCACGGTACTAACCAGAGCTGGCCTCCCCAGCATCTTCACCCTACTGATGCAGTCACAGCTTCGCTGGGCAGGGCACCTAACCCGAATGCCAAATGAGAGACTACCAAAGAGACTCTTCTATGGCGAGCTCCAGGATGGCCAGCGGTCCCATGTTGGACAAAAGAAACGCTTTAAAGACACATTGAAAGCGTCTCTGAAAGCGTTTGCAATAAACCCAGACACGTGGGAGGAAGCTTCGTTGGACCGGTCCACCTGGCGCCAATCCATCCATGAAGGTGCCAGGACATGCGAGGCAAACAGGATTAACGCCGCAGAAAAGAAGAGGCAAGCCCGAAAGGCCCGTGCTGTCAACCCTCCAGGAGACAATCAACTCATCCAATGTCCCTTCTGTTCCCGAACTTTCCGTGCCAGGATCGGCCTTGTCAGCCATCTGCGCACACATAGGCAAAACAAGTCCGAGCAACCCTCGGATGACTAAAGTGGTCCTCGTCGGTTCGAATGTCAGTCATAGTAATTTTTATTCTTGACCGTCTGTGTTACTGCGTTCGTACGTGCCTGTTCTAACCCTGTTTTTAATTTATTTCTTAATTCGATAATATAATCGTATGTTGGTTTAATCTCATCTTTAGTGTTTTCCTGTGTGAACAGTGTTTTCAATATCGCCATCGGCCTTCTCGCTTTTCTGCCGAACATTAACTCGTAAGGAGAGATTAATGTGGTTTCGTTGGGAACTTCTCTATATGCGAAGAGGACCGACTGCAACACACTATCTCAGTTGTCCAACCCTTTTGCAGCTTTTTTATTGAGCATCGACTTCAGGGTTCCGTTTAGTCTCTCAACCATTCCATTTCACTGGGGATGGTAAATGGAAGACTGACTGGTCTTGATATTAAGTAGATTGCACACTTGTTCGTAGAGGTCAGAAAAAAATTGCGGTCCATTATCTGACAAGATTTCTTCCGAAAACCCTATTCTTGTGAAAAACGAGTACAATGCCTCGCATATGTCCTCCGCCGTCACTCTCTTTAATGGCACTGCCTCCGGCCACCTGGTTGCCATGTAAATTAAAGTTAGTATGTATCTATTAATATTCTTTGTCATAGGTAATGGACCTACTATGTCTCTTGTAACTTTTTTAAATGGGGCTCCAATTATCCTCATGAATCCATGCTCAATAGGTTTACATGCTCCAGGCGGTCTAGCCTTTTGACATATAGGACAAGTCTTAACAAAATCTGTGATATGTTTATTCATCTTCGGCCAGAAAAACTCTGAAGTTATGATGTGTTTTGTTTTCCTGACCGACCTATGTCCCGCTAGCGGTGTTTCATGCGTGTTCTGGAGGATAATCCCGCGGCTCTCCGATGGAACGACTAGCCTTTCATCGATCTTGTTGTTCGATTTGTTTGTAAACCTCCTATATAAGTACCCATTTCTAATATTAAAAGTTATATGTCCTTGTTTAGTGTGTTCTACTACTTTGTCCTTTGCTTTCTCCCATCATTTTCGAAGGTCTGGATCCTTTTCATGTATCCACCTCACGTTTTTATCTTCCGTTACATTCTTCAAAGTCATACTCGATCCGTCGGTGTTTTGGGCAACCTCTTCATCTCTTTTCCTTTGGGCCCTTGTCGCTACATTTCCATGGTAACGAACCGATCTTTTACTTACTCCCACCCCTTTAACATATCGAGTCTCAATTTCCATAAACGCTGTTGGATATTCTACAACCTTTTCATCTATAAGCCTTAGTTTATACAGTTTATTAGTTATCTGATTCTTATCGACTAGTTTTTTCTTGCACACGATGATGTTACACCCAGTATCTCGGAATTCGGATACTTCTCTATCCCCTAATTTCCCCTTCTCTAAGTAAAAAATCACCGTTGATTTTCCCTCGATGTCTTCTGCGATGTTCATATATTTCAAACTACCTATTTGTTGCCTAGACTTAATTGAGTATGTATGGCCGACCCCCTTTTGCCCTCGATCACTCTCCTGATTTCCTAGTCATTTCTCAAATTTTTCTTTTGGAAAAGTCTCTCAAGTTTTCTCGACTACCCCTGTATCCTTTTGGTCCAGGTTGTGTCCACCCTCTGTTTACCTGTCTTATAGAACAACTATTTCTCCAGTTGCCCAATTTCCCACAAGCAAAGCAAACTTCCTGTTCTCTGGTTAGTATCCCCTCTGTTGACCTTGTTAACCCTTGAACTCCCCACTTTCCCCCTCCCCCAGCGAGAAAATTTGCTGTGTTACTTTTGGCAATGCTATCATGCCCTGTTATTTTTATCGTGTCTATCTGGGTCAATACACATTCACAACTCGTTGGTTTGTTTAACAATACTGTCTTTTGAACCTCGGGTTTCAGGTTAGTGAGTAGTTTATTTTGACACATTAAGTCGCGTAATCCCTCATACGACCTATTTGTTCCTGTGCTCAGAACCCAATTATCCAGACTTCTTATTATTACTGAGTGGTACTCTCTAAAAGTATCCCCCTCCGGTCTAAGGTTGTTCCACTTCCCTGTATATTTTTCTGCACTATATCCTGCGTGTGTCAACAGAAGTGTCTTGACGGTGTCATAGTCATGGTATTTTGTTCGAAAGTCTTCTTCAGTAGGAATGCCTGCAGGTCCCCCGTTAGTCGGACCTGCAGTTCTGCTAACCACTCTTCCTTCGGTACATTATTTTGTTTGGCTCTGTTTTCGAAGTTGTCATTGTTTTCGTCTAATTCGTTACTTCTGTCATACTTCAGTAGGTTCTTCAGTAAGTGATAATTTTTGTGTTTGTCCGTCTTCACCCTTGTCTCCTCTTCCCTGTTTTTGCTTCTCTCGGTTTCTAGTCTTATTCTCTCTATTTCTAGCTCATGCTTTCTACTGTCTTCTCTTTCCTTCCTTTCCTTTTCCTGCCTTTCTTTTACTTTTTCATCTTCTTTCTGTCTTCTCCACTCCTCTAACACAAACTTATTTAGCTCTTCTCCCTCAAAATGTAAGTGTTTTTGACCCATCTCCCTAAGCTCCGCCATTATTGTATTCATTTCTTCCATTTTTTTCTCTCTAGTTTCCATATTTATATTCTCAGTAATATCTACCCATGCATACAATGTTATTATTTTAGAAAATAATATATTAATTAGTTAACCTTCTTACCTACAGATGTCATGAAAACACAAATCTAATTATCCAAGAATATCTTAAGTTGTCAATTCACACAAAGTTTCTGTCATGACAGTATATATCGATAATCCTACTCTCCTTGATGGTCCTAAAACAGGCACAGTTCTATTCTGCTAGGTGTTTTGGTCTCGTGCTCCTACCATCCGCACCCCGCTTATCTTGTTCGTTGTCCTGTGCCAGTGAGGTCTGGAACAACCCAGTACGTTGTCTCCTTTGGCAGTGACGGCCACGTTATGTATCCGGCCCCTTGCTATGCTCAGCAATGATCCGGATCTCGATGCTTGTTTCGGTTTCCAATGATGGATACGGTATGTGTCCTTGCACTGCCCCACGCTTGTCAGTTCTGGAACCCACCAGTACGCTGATAGTCTGGCTGTCGTTATGTCTGGCTCTTTGGCGGTTTGCAATGACGGATATGGTATGTATCCTTGCACTGTCCCGTGCCAGTCAGTTCTGGAACGAAATAATACGCTGGCTCATTGGCGGCATGAAGTGACGGACACGTTATATATCCGTTAGGGATCTCGCTGTACTGTTTCGGCTTGCAATGATGGATACACTATGTATCCTTGCACTGCCCAGGCTTGTCAGTTCTGGGACACACCAGTACGCTGATAGTCTGGCTGTCGTTATGTCTGGCTCTTTGGTGGCTTGCAATGAAGGATACGGTACGTATCCTTGCACTGTCCCGTGCCAGTCAGATATGTAAAGAACCAGTACGCTGATATCTGGCTTCTTGGCGGATTGCAGAGAAAGACACGTTATGCCTCAGACCACATGCAACACTAGTCTGCTGATGTGTATGACGGGGCCCCCATAAAGGGTAACGTTGTCTAGGGGTTCAAAGTTCCGGGTTCACACCAACAACTGGCGTACAATAAATGACACAGTCCGTTTTCTCAGCAAAAATCTTTATTATACTCATAGACACTTGTCAACTATGTACAACTTCTGGTCTTCTCACTCTCACATATCACAGCCCTACCGTTTATCGTACCAACACAGCAACACTCATTGCTGGGGTATTATTGTGTTCCCTTGTTCACACGGCACTCGTCTCCGCAACATATCTCTCCTCACATCGAGACATACACGAGTTATTTCCTGGGCATGGACAGACCTTGGATGGACTGCTCCACGCCCCCCCCACACGAAATATCGTTCACCAATCTCAAAACATGAGCTTATGACCGGTCAAAATACAACTTTCACAAACAGTGATTCTCATACCCCTGACATGTCCCCCCTCTTCCCCTAGATTCTACTACCGTGTAGAATCTATTACTACATCATTCATATCAACAACAAGAAGAAAAGTCAGGGTATGGAATCACTGTCGTTCACAACCATACGAACTACAAAATTGAAACATAAAACTCCTGTATGTACCTCTGTAAGGTTGGCTACCCGGGTGCCTTGTCTGTACACCCTGCCCCAAAAATTCAAAAAAAAAGACATTTTTGCTACATTTTACACCATCATCATGATCTGTTCTTTAGAAAGAACTGATCATGTGAAACGTTTTTTGATAGGCCTAATAGATGATCTATCAAAAGGCTTAGATAATAATGATCAAATAGATACAATATTACTAGACTTCTCAAAAGCATTCGACACAGTTCACCCACTTAGTTTACAAGAAACGTAAATACTTTGGAATTTCAGGTCCCTTACATCACTGGATCCAAGAATTCCAATTGGGTAGGGAGCAAACAGTAGTAAATAATAGATCTAATTCTACACCAATAAAGGTTAACTCAGGAGTTCCACAAGGAACTCTCCTAGGTCCCTTACTATTTTTAATTGATATAAATGACTTACCCAACAATATCTCAACAGGAACTTAAGTTAGGTTAATTGCTGATGATTGTATAATCTATAGAACAATCAAGTCAGAACAAGATAGCAAAATTTTACAAAAAGACTTAGATGAATTAATTAAATGGTAAACTAATTGGAGTATGTCCTGCAACCCAGAAAAATGTCAACTGCTAAGAGTAACAAAGAAAAAGAAACAAATAAATTGAAAATATTTCATTCATGGAAAAGAACTAACCCTAACTAAATATGCGAAATACTTAGAAGTCATAATAAATGAGAAACTATCTTGGAATCCCCATGTCAATGAAGTTATTAAAAAATCAAACAAAACCTTAGGCTTTATAAAAAGAAATTTTTACAAATGTAAAAAAAATATAAAAGTAAAATGCTACCTCACCCTGGTGAGACCTATACTGGAATATGCATCTTCTGTATGTGAACCATCCTCCAAAGAAAATATTGATAAGTTAGAACAAATCCAAAAAGAGCTGCCAGATTCATTACTGGAGAATATTCAAAACTTACAAGAGTAACACCGTTAGTTAAATCATTAAACCTTGAAACACTAGAGGATAGAAGAACCAAGAGTAAATTAGTAATTATACACAAGGCAATTAATTCTTATTTAGAAATACAACACAAAGATAACCTAATACAACCCTCAAATAGACATACAGTTAACAACACCTTTCTTATTCCATATGCAAGGAGAAACACATTCAAGTTTTCTTTCTTACCGTTCGGTATTCGGGCGTGGAATGGGTTGGCAAAAGGGAAACCAGGAAAGCCACCACTTTATCATCTTTTAAAACTCTAGTAAGAATACAGGACTAAACACAAACCATAGATATACGTAGGACTCAATAATCTTCTGTGCAAAAGGAGCGTCTGTAACATATAAGATAAGACAAGATTAAAATAAAATCATAAGATGTAGAGATTAATATACAGTAATTCCTTTTTTCCCTATTACAAAAAATATTAATGCCTTTAAAAATAACAATTTTTTAGCCCAGTATGTTATAACAAGACTTCACATTAAGCCAGAAGATTTCTCTAACCTTTTATTGTCTAAGCGCGTTGAACCCATTTTTAATTTTTTTTTTATATACGAATGCTTCAGCTACTTTCAAGTGTTTTAGAAAGTACGTTTCTTACATAAAATTTATAATGTGGATCTAGTTCATAGGCGACATATTTTAAATAGCTTTTGCCTTTTTAGGGGTGGGTTGTAGTACAATATGTTCTTTCTCTCATAGACACATTAATATTAAAATTATTTTACATTTTTAAAATTGCTTTATGATGCATTTTCGTATATATTTTTGAGCATTTTAAGTTACACAAGAGTGGTAGAGTTATAATAATAATAATATAAATAAAATGATAATTTATATAGTGCTGTATCCCAGCATAGAGCCAGGCTCACAGCGCTTTACATGGAAATAACAATACATATATCAATAAAAAGAAACATTCATATCATATTAACTACATAAATGACAATACGCTATACTCAATACATTTGGGAAAACTGTCAGTGTTGTTTATTTAGTACATGTAGGAAAGAAAATGTAAATTTCTTTCTTTTATTATCAAAACTAATAATTGAATTAAACCTAGCTTTTAAAAAGTACTGGAATAGTATTATGCTTTTTATTAACAAAATATATTCAGCCTTATTTTTTTTTCAGGATTGTGTGTAAAAATGTCCAATATAAATGTAGAGACAAAAATATATAAAAATGTCTATGTTAAGTGCTTCACGTGAACATACGATTGGATATCTCTTAAATAATACTTTTTTAAAAGTTATTTAATAATAAATTAAAATAAGTTTTTGTTAATTAAAAAAAATGATTATCGCTTTCTGTAATTTTTTCAATTTTTTTATTTCAAATCTTAAAGTTTTGTGAATACTATGTAACGTATTTGTAAAAATTCCGTAGGAATACACATTATTATTATAGTTTTGAAAAGGTATGTTTTCCTATATCTTATTTGGATGTTTTAAACGAGTTTTGTTTATTTATTTATTTTAAAGTATATTTGCAAAATATTTAACAATATTTGTCGTCAGGCTAATATATATATATATATATATATATATATATATATATGTGTGTGTGTGTGTGTGTGTCTGTGTGTGTGTGTGTGAGTGAGAGTGTACATATATACAAATCTCTTATTAAACGTTCTCGTTTAATATCTAAATAACACTGAAATGTCTCAATGTATCCGATATGTTTAACAGGCATTTCATGGAATTGAGGTAACTGGTACCTACCCAGTGGTGTAGCGAAGGGGGGCAAGTGGGGCAAATTAGTTTCTCATAACAAAAATTTTATAAGACAGTCAAGCTTTATTTCGAAATAAAAGGAAAATAAATATTTAATAAATGAAATAATGGATCTACACTAAACATGTAAAAGTTTCAACTACCAAAACACTAACCTTCTTTTTAGATATAAATTCGGTTGATATCAATACTACCGCACTGAAAAACTAGACACTTTTAAGTGGTATGAGAAAGTGACACTAGTGGCAACTGAATTAACAAATATAATACTACAGCTGCTCTGTTTTAAAAGCAAAACTTACTTTACCATATATATTTGAAAGATATATTTGAAAAATATAATACACAATACAATAAAAGTTAAGCCTATCGAGTGCTACGAGCTGCGCATTGTTAGGGCGGCAATGTGTTTTGGGTGTCCAATTCCACGTTGACAAATAAATGATGAGCTAGAAAATAAACATTAATAGAAGATAAGCTAAGATAAAAAGTTAAAAGTAATGAAGAAACTATTTTGAAATATGTGTATGTTCTAATGCCAAAACTTTAAAATCCATTATTTATATAAATTTCATTAATTTTCATTTTTACGAAAGATAACTACTGGGAAGAATTTTTTTTTTTAAAATCAACACAACTAATGGAAGAAATGGCTTATTTGTTGGAATTAAAACTTGGTAAACATAATTACAAAATTAGCTACTCATCAACAAGTGTTCAAAATTGACAAAGTTTTTTCCCAATTTTAGCGCATTTTCGAGATGTCGAAATCGCTATTGCACCCGTTTTATCCGTCCGTCCGTTCGTCCGTCTGTCATCACCCTTGATCACAGCATCCATAAGTCCTAGACCCATGATGTATATATGTTTTTTTTATGTCCTGACCTGCCATTTGTGCATCAACACTCAGTTACTCGATCCTTTTAAAAACCCCGTTAAAACTACCAAAAAATATTTTGAATCGAGAGGTAACACTAGCGCAGGGAACGGCTGCCATTGCCGGAAGTCGACTGCACAATTCTTCAAGCATTGAAGAGTGGTGCGAAAGGGTGCAACATAATTAGTTGTTTTTTTTTAGTTGAAGTCATTAGAATATGTGTAAAAATTTAGAGAGTTTTACGTCATCATTTGTGGTGACTTGTAGTTGGATTAAAGAGAAAATATTTTTTTTTTAAATGTAAAGAAATGATTTTTAAATAAAAAATTGTCAGGTATATTCATAACACAAGAAAATTTATAAAAATATGTCTAAAATCTAAACACAATTACTGATAACTACATAATTCTGATATCTAACATAAGTACTGATACATAATACGAAAATGTGCTAACACGTCCTGAATTCCAATAGGTACCAGGCTTAACATGATTTTTTTTTACTGTTGGAAGTAATCAGAAATTGGAATTTAAAAAATAATATAATATTAGTAGAGAACAGCAATAGCTTTGGGTTCAACGCATTACTCAGCTGCGTACTATAGTTAGATACCCATTCAAAGCTGGGTTACTCAGGGACACCCAAATAATTCAAAAACTTAAATATATAAATGACGTGTATTTACACTGTACATGCATTTATGTCTTCGTATAGCTAATTTTATACATATATAAAAATATTCTTTAACGTTAGAACTAAGTAAAACAATATGTGAAAAGAAATTTAAAATTCACACTTCAACCTGTCTGAATTGTAAATTGGCATTCAAGCGTTTCTAAATTTCCGTTGTCTATGATAACTAAATAGTGAGTTTTCTCTGTTTCAAGTAGGCTTGGAAAAGTCAGATTTAGTGTTCCGTATGGGCTGATGTCTTCGTTATATTTTATCTTGTATTTATCGTCCATTGTTAGATTTTTAACGTTCTTGAAGCTCCCCACCGAAGAAATGTTTTGGATCAACAAATAACTGACTTGCTTGGGGTAACAGAACATGTGTAATACAATAGATAGGTTCTGTTGTGAGAGTTTATTAGTGGTGGCAATTCTTTTGGGTATGTTAATTTGAAAGGACCTGAAGGAAAAACAAATGTAGGTATCACATTTACAAAAACAATTTTGAAAAATAATTTAAATGCTATATATTAGCTTTGATGAAAATAATATTTTAAAGACCTATAATAAAGGAATCATTAAAATAGAGAAATTATTGGAAACGAGACTGTCTCTTCACATATGGCAATAAATTGAGTACATTTCTCTAAAATTTCCCATGAATTTTTTTATATAATGCAATTGTGTCTACATGTATAGACGTTGTTTAATACTCTGAAAAGTTTTATTAACATTCAGAATTTTCTGCAACCTTAATTATTATATTAACTATTAGCATTTTCAAAATCATTGTCAGGGGTATGAGAACCACTGCGTTTTAAAGTTGTATTTTTGCCTGGTCACAAGATCGTATTTTGACTGTGAACGAATCTCAATTCACGTGTGAATGTGTTCATGTCCACCCAAGGTCTGTCCAGGGGTCACGGGTATATAACTCGTGGGTCTCGATGTGTAAGGTCAGACGCAGTGAGAGAGGACAAGAGGTTGTGCGGCAGAGACCAGTGGCGTGTTGAGAGATCACCGGTGGGTGAACACGAGAAGAGCGGAACGGTTAGAGTTGTGTGTTGGCTGGCTGGACTGTACGTGGGCATAGGTGATTACATTGATGACAAGTTTACATACATGTCAATAAAGGTTGTGCTGTTGAAAAGGACTTTGAATTGCATTAATTGTACAACAGTGTTGGTGTGAACTCCGGGAACCTTAAACCCTAGAAAACGATACCCGACATGGGGGCCCGTCCTGAAAATCATCAAAGAGCCTGACAACGAAAGCCAGATCATCGCTGGGGTTTGCAAGACGTCGGATACACGCCGTATCCGTCGTGAAGTCATCGAAGGGCCGGACATCGAGAGCCAGATCAGCGCTTGGCATTGCAAGGCGTCGGATACACGCCGTATCCTTCGTGAAAATCACCAAAGAGCCTGACAGCGAGAGCCAGATCAGCGCTGGGCATTGCAAGACGTCGGATACACGCCGTATCCGTCGTGAAAATCATCAAAGAGCCTGACAGCGAAAGACAGATCATCGCTGGGCATTGCAAGGCGTCGGATACACGCCGTATCCGTCGTTAAGTCATCAAAGGGCCGAACATCGAGAGCCAGATCGTCGCAAGAGCTGGGGGCAAAAGCAGAGACGGCTACCCAGCACAAAGAACCAGAGAGGAGTGGAGTCCCGACGAAGGAGCCGCGGAGCCAGTGCCAGAAAGAGACCACATTACCCGGGATATACAAGACCAGAAGCCAAAAAGAACTGTGCCGTTCGAGGAAAGACTATTGAGATTATTATTACAACAGGAACTTA
>MUZC01004468.1:773498-788540 GCA_002072015.1 Radix auricularia | reverse complement strand
GGTTTACAGTAAAACCTAGTAAGTTAGAGTTAGGTAAAACATCCATTAACTTTTTGGGACACAGAGTAGAAGGGGGATTATTAAAACCAGAACATGCCAATGTAGATAAAGTGTTGAAAATAGAGAAACCAACAACTAAGAAACAGGTGAGAAGTTTAGTGGGTCTCATTTCCTATTACAATAAATTTATACCTAACTTTTCAACACTATCAGCACCCTTAACTGACCTTACAAAAAAAGGTCAACCAAATAATATTCGTTGGACAAGTGAATGCCAACAAACACTGGATGCAATCCAAAAATACCTGAGTAGTGAACCTATCTTAATTTTACCTGACATTAAATCAACATTTATAATAAGAACAGACGCGTCCACGAAAGGCATAGGTGCATGCTTATTGCAAAATAGAAACAAAACTTTACATCCAGTCAAATTCATAAGTAGAAAATTGATGGATAGGGAAACAAGGTATTCTACTATTGAGAGAGAATGTTTAGCGATAATATGGGCGGTTCAAAAACTTGCATACTATTTATTGGGGTCACGATTTGTGCTACAATGTGACCATCAAGCGCTAAAACATTTAAATACAACAACATTCACAAACTCAAGAATAACAAGGTGGGCATTAATCCTCCAGGAATTTAATTTTGAGGTTCAATACATTAAAGGCGAACAAAACGTGATAGCGGATTGTTTATCTCGACTTGGAGGGTGGGAATAGAGAAGATACAGGAGTTGAGAAAATACTCATATATATAACCAAGGAAAAATGGGAATAACGCCGCTGGGTTGTTTGGTGTGTTTGACCCACATACAGAAACTACGGGGTAGTAGAGAAAGAGACAGTGACATGTAAACAGAATACCAGACCGTAACAAAACAACAATTACATGACAGAGCTCCACGTGAAAATCAAGAGCAACTCGGGGGGACGAGAACGGTAAAATCAGGACATTTTTTATTTTTTAATTTTATATGATGTTAGACTTGTCCGATGAGATTCATGATTTGACGAAATGTGGGTTTTGATGACTTGTTGTTGCTATTTCTATGAGATTCATGATTTGATGAAATGTGGTTTTTCATGACTTTTTGTTTACTATTATGACATGTATGATGAGAATTGGTTACTGATTTGAATTCTTTGATTATGATAAGTTGATGTTCAAGATGAAATGTAAAGTTAGGTACGGATGGATCGGAGATCCCCATAACACATGCGTCCCACGCACCATGGGGACATTAAATATACATGGGAAGTCCCTCTATGGGGACTCTAAACATTCGTAGGGGAGAAATGACTGCTCCGTGCAGGTCCCTGTATGGGGAATTTAAAGATACATAGGATGATTAAATAAGAGCATGAAGTGCTCCAGTAGTAGGGTCCCACGAGGTGGACAAGCACTATACGTTTTCTTTGATTGCTTAGTGTGCTTAAGTTGTAAAACTATTTGTATTGTTTTCCCTGAGATTGTGTATATATATAAGTATATTGTACAAATTATATTAATGTATAAATAAGGATAGTTCTCATGAAGAGTTTGCCATGGGATTATGATAAATATATAATTGGAGTTATGATTATGATTTTTGGAACTCTGGCTATGCATACGCTATGAGAATTTTTTTTNAAGAGGGGGGACATGTCAGGGGTATGAGAACCACTGCGTTTTAAAGTTGTATTTTTGCCTGGTCACAAGATCGTATTTTGACTGTGAACGAATCTCAATTCACGTGTGAATGTGTTCATGTCCACCCAAGGTCTGTCCAGGGGTCACGGGTATATAACTCGTGGGTCTCGATGTGTAAGGTCAGACGCAGTGAGAGAGGACAAGAGGTTATGCGGCAGAGACCAGTGGCGTGTTGAGAGATCACCGGTGGGTGAACACGAGAAGAGCGGAACGGTTAGAGTTGTGTGTTGGCTGGCTGGACTGTACGCCGGCATAGGTGATTACATTGATGTCAAGTTTACATACATGTCAATAAAGGTTGTGCTGTTGAAAAGGACTTTGAATTGCATTAATTGTACAACAGTGTTGGTGTGAACTCCGGGAACAATAAACCCTAGAAAACGATACCCGACAATCAACAAATAAATTATACCTTTATCTAATCTGTAGTGTACTTTGATTGAATACTACTTGTTTGTATACTTACAATTCACAAAAATACTTATATTTCTTCTTATCTGAACCATAGAGTCCTGAATGACTAAACACAACATGGCATAAATTCTTTCACATGACATACTGTCGTTTAAATTGATCGTTCCGATGGCCTGGCCTATAATAAACGGACCGTTGTAAAGTCTAAGTGTTTCGATGTGATTGCCCTCAGCGTGACAATGTAATGTAACACTGGAATTCCTTTCTATTGTTGTACTTTTAGGATTGCAATTTGCAGTCAAAGTATTATAGTAGCTGGAACTTTAAAAAAAATTCTTTAAATTAGTAAACTGGTTCCAATTTTTCAAATTAAGAATTAACAACATACAGAGGCATATTATATTTAAAATAAGAGGAAAATAATGTGTTTTGTATGTTATTTTTTAAAAGAAATTTCTAATGAACATAATACGTGAGATTAACCGACAAAAATTAATTGTAAAAATGTTAATTGATTAACTGTAGATTACACAACACAGTTAACTTGTAAAATAGCTATTCACTCCGCCATCCAAATGTGTTGATTGCTTGACAGTAATAGAAGCCTGACAAAACAAAATAATGTATGTATTCAAACCAATGCATTCAGTGAAATATTTTAAACATAACAAAAACAAAGTTACAAACTAAATATTGCACAATAAGTCACGATTTTATTTGCGAATGTTAAGGGCTCTCGCAATTTTACTATCTTAGTTTTTTTTTCAATTAATTTTTTTTTTAAAAATTATTTTAGTTTTTTGTAAAATTCATACCTTTTTAGCGCATTTTCGAGAAGTCGAATGGGCTATTGCACCCGTTTTGTCCGTCCGTCCGTCCGTCTGTCATCACCCTTGATCACAGCATCCATAAGTCCTAGACCCATTATGTATATATGTTTTTTGTATGTCCTGACCTGTCATTTGTGCATCAACACTCAGTTACTTGATCCGAAAAAAAACCCCGTTAAAACTACCAAAAAATATTTCGAAGCGAGAGGTAACTCAACAGCAACTCGTAAAAGTTTTGTTTGCATTAAAAAAAATAGACTATTTTTTTGACACTTTTCCGATGCCTTTCCCTATTTATTAAAATATCTCTCCTTTAGTAACTATTCTACGGAGAGAGTGAGGCTAAAGATATAACATGCAGATTTCTATTTGAGGACAAACAAAGTCAAAAGTTCAGACTAAATGTTTGGGAGATGGAAAGCACTAGTTTGGAAGAAGACGGATTTATTTTAAAGATCAAAAAATGTGATTAATTTTTTTTAGAGAAATTTAGAGAAATATTACCTGAGGGGCGAAAGGAAATAATAAAATTTCGAGACAATATCCAAATTATCAAAAACATAAAAGTTTTACATTTATAGTATCACATCCAGCGTATATCACACTGGGAGAATGTATAAATAAGAAAGAATTAACAAGCATCAAAGCTTCGTTCGCGTACACAAGAAGTACATGTTGTGGGTGTGCTGGTGATTACGTATATGTTCTTGCAGTCAACGTTGACACTACGAAAGGATTGCATTTCCACTGTGGAAGAAATGATTTGGGGAAAAACTATTGTAGCATTGGCCATGAAATTATAGTTTACCTGTCACTACTCAATATTTGCATTCAATTTAAAGCTGTTTATTTTTTAAATTGATTATTTATTTAATCTCTTTTTAAACTATGCAAGTTAATTATGTATTTTTATTGCCTTTGCTACAGTCTATAGTCCTTTTAAAAGAATATGTAATTATAAATACCGGTTAAAGTCGTTCTAAAGCCTATATTTTTGTTGCAATTTAGGGGAAAAAAGCGGGGTGTCGGCATACGAGCGGGTCATAGATTATTTCTTCATGTACATTAAAGATCGGTGGTTCATTTTAGATCGTCGGAATTATGTTCTATTTTATACAAGTCTCGACTGCTCTACCAGAAGCTATACCAGGTTATTTTATATTTGCATTATTTTTTTGTGTTAATTTTATTCAATTTTGTGATTGTTTTAATACATTGTTTTACAGAGTTTAACTTTTTTTACAGCAACAAAATTGATATATTAAAAAGGGAGGTAACTCTTGCCTAAGAATAAGCAGAAAGACAATGATATGTTTACAGAGAAAACAAACAAAACGACTGATTTAGCATGTAGTTTAAAAAAAAAGTGTGTACCAAGTTGTTAACACTGTTTGGTCGGTCATCTCTTGAGTGGGTTATACACTTCACTATTTTATTCTACCAACAGAAAGAGAAGGAGGTGGTGTCGGCTTTTGAGCGAATGAGCTATAGAAAGACCATATACGTTAATAGTGAATTTTAATTTGCAAGTGTTACTTTTTCTCATGCCGCGTTTGTCAATCCTAAACTTAGACGTGCGCTTATTTAACATGAGAAAACCTCTTTTTAAGAGAGTCATACACATGACACCAAGCCTATAACTCTAGTGAAAAAAAATGGTTTTATAATATTTCTATAAATAAATATATGTGTTTCGTGTGTAAAAATGGGTCGTTCTTAACAATAAAATCAAGCGGTTAATGCGATATGAATTTGATGACCGTTGTGACAAAATTTCCTCAGTTAAAGTCTCTGTAAAGGCTTGAAATTTCGTCAGTGACTAGGGATAACCCCCTCCCTGAGCCCTCCCAGCTCTAATGAGTACCTGGTTGTTGAGAACTAATATCTATTAGGTAGTATACTCCAACAACCAATGTTGCGTATTTGGTTTTCGTTGTCTAGAGTATTTTTATTAAATTACTAAATTTGGTTCTAGCCCCAAATATTACAATTAATTAACTTACATAAGTGTTAGTGTTAAACTTAAACTACGCTACAAATAAAACAAAAGCTAAAACATATAAATAATGACACAGAACACCTCTGTACCAAACAGAGAAAATATATAATAGAAAACAATAAAACTTGAATACACGATTAACAATAATTATGAACAGACGACGAGAACTGACTACATATATAGATTAACTAAATTCCATCTGGTCGGTGGGTGTGGCCAATAGCAGAGTGAGTGCTATGTCTACTTCACTGTTCCGTTGCCAGAAGTATCGTCTACCAATAGGTTGAAAGATTATCTTCCGGGAGATCAGTCGGGGTCAAGCCTCAGCTATGTGGAATGAACGACCGTCTGCTCCAGTGGTTTTCACGTTTAGAGATGGGTGGCGTGGGTCAGCGGGCAACACTTTATTCGGCTGGTAAGCATTCATGTACCAATTCTTTAGCACGTGCTTGCATGCATACAATCAGGCATCGTTAGGAATATGACAAGTGATCACATGTGACTAAGCAGTTGTAGCGTCCTAACAAATTTTCCATTGCCCATCATCAGATTATACCCAAATCTTTGTCAAACTCAAGGTAAGCGCTCCCTATTACGTTATTTGACTTAACCCTTTCCCGCAACGATTCACTGAGGTACTCAACACTGATATTAGATGCCAAATTTGTCTTGACATTATGTCATGTGATTTCGTCATGACCGTGACCTTTGAGCGCTGGGTAACTTGCCAACTTGTTAGCATAATCGTTTACCTTTTATTATATATTTGAAGCAATACTCACGGTGATGTTTTATATTTTTTTTTATTCAATTACCCTTTAATTATCATTTTGTAATGATAATCAATAGAAATACAAAAAATGTATCTCTCTCGAAATATGCTTTAAAAAGTCATTATCGTTTTTTGCCACTGCATATATTTTAATATCGGATTATAACGCATAAGTGTACTTCTTATTTTATAGAGCTTTGTAAAACTTTCTAATTTTGTTATTTTTTATGCAAACTGTATACACCTTTGTAGGTAATTATGCATTGTGTTATTGTTTTGTTTTTTAAAAAATAAAATCCTATTCTTGGGTATTTGATTATTATTCTCTAATAATTCAGGAGCGTAATAACAGAGTACAAATGATTCCTAACAAACTGTGTAGAGATTGACGGATATAAAAATTAATAACAGTAACTATAATTTCTATGTGGTACCGATTTACTATTTTCTGTGTGTGCTGTGTAAATCAAAAGTTATTTGATAAAAAATTAGTGGATGTATTTAATGAGATTATAAATGTCCGAAGTTAAAATAAAAAATGAAGAAAACAAAATTGTAAAAACACACATTTATCACCAAAAAAAAAAATATATATATATAATAAAAGTTAATGCAACAATGTTTAAAAATATTAAGTCACTGAGAAAATTATATGAATTTAAAGTAATCTGTACAATAATGTTCCAAGTCTAACTAGAGATAATATAATAACGTGAGTTAAGACATTGGAATAACACATAGAAGATTTACTCTAATTGTGTTTAAAAAATTACGTGAAATGTAACACTGAAAATCCTAATGAAAATGCTACGCATATATTAGTTTTTAAGACTATATTCGCATTTTAAAACTCTAGGAAAAGTCTGTAAAAATATATGCGAAGCTGCCCAATGCGTTCATCATACTCTTTAATTAAAAACATTTAAGTTATTACAATAAATATAGATGCATGCCCAGACTTATTTTAAATAAACTGCTCGATATATATGAATATCAGAAATACTTAAATAGTAACTTTTTGACGTGCAATTATTATGCCGATTAATCATCATCAGATGAAATTTAAAAAATAACGAAACATATTTTAACAGCGTAATTTTTTTACAAATTCATTTTTTAGCAAAACACAGGGAAAAAGAGATAGCATGAAAGATTACCCCATGCCCCCTCCCGCTATAACCAGACATCTCCGGACATGAGTTTCTTTTGTTACTTACTTGTTGACACAGAATTGACGGAAAACTGTAAAACGTATTCTATATAAATGTATGAAACTATTAGCATATGATCATAAACATTTTTTTACCAATATAATGTATTTTATCTTATATATTACAGACGCTCCTTTTGTTCAGAAGATTATTGCGTCCAGCGTTTATGTATGGTTTGCGTTTATTCCGGGATTCTTATTAGAGTTTACAAGGATAATAAAGTGTTAGTTTCCTGGTTTCTTCATGCAATCCATTCCACTCCTGAATACCGGATGGGAAGAATGAAAAAGTGTATGTATTTCTTCTTGCGTACGGAATAAGAAAGTTGTTTTTGTCTATTATAGGGTTGTATTAAGTTATATGTTTGTTGTATTTCTAAATTAGAATTAATTGCTTTATTTATAATTAATAATTTACTCTTTGTATTCCATCCTATAGTGTTTCACGGTTTAATGACGTAATTTTTGCTGTCACTCTTGTAAGTTTTGAATATTCTCAATTAATAAATCTAGCATCTTTTTTTAAAAATTCTTCTAAATTATCAATGCTTTCTTTGGTGGATGGGTTCAATAAACAAGATGAAATTTGTAGTATTGGTCTCAAAATGTTGAGATATAATTTTAGTTGTATATCTTTATTACATTTATAACAGTTTCTTTTTATAAAACTTAAGGTTTTGTTTGATTTTTTAATAACTTCATTGACATGTGGATTCCAAGATATTTTCTCATTTATAATGACACCTAAGTATTTTGCATCTTTAAATTGGGTTATTTATTTTCCATGATAAAATATTTTGCATTTATTTGTTTCATTATTTTTTTTGTTACTCTTAGCAGTTGACACTTTTATGGGTTGAATGACATACTCTAGTTAGTTTCCCACTTTAACAATGTATCAATGTCTTTTTTAAAAATGTAGCTTTTGTGTTCTGACTTAATTGTTCCATAGATTATACAATCATCAGCTAATAACCTTACTTTTTTCTTTTTGAAATCATGTTGGGTAAATTATTTACATAAATTAAAAAGAGTAAGTGACTTAGCACAGTGTCTTGTCAATATAACTACCATCTTTTATACTAAAGTTCACTATTAAGTTAACAGCTAATAAGTAAATTCAAGGATAGTCAGGCGCATGTGTTATAGATTGAAAAAAGTAATGTTATATTTTTTATATGCCAACCCATTAAAGCCACTTCTAAACATTACAGGAGATTGACGTCAGGTCAAAACGCATATACCCTCTAGCTTTTCTTTTCATATAAAATGCACTTACCTGTTACATAAACTTCGATGAAATGATCACTAATTTTGCTAACATTAAAGCAAGAAAAGTTAAACTTTGAACACTTTATATAATGCAACAAACGTTCATTCTATACAGAATATTATTCAGTATTATGTTTATCTATGGTTTGTGTTAAGTCCTGCATTCGTATTTATCTCACGAAGAAGCATGTGTGAATCAGTGGAGTGTTTTTTATGTTAACATTTAATTGTGAGCTTTTCTCGTTATTTCTGTACAATTATTGTGACACATTGACATAATTTTTTTAAATCTATAATATACAACAATTCAAATATTTCTCTACACCAAGCTTCGGGAAACTTTTTATCTCATAAAGGCATAAATAATACATATTTTTAAAAGTAATTCGTTGAGAGACACGCATTGGGCTTAAAACTAAAAATTCGATTAAAATTTTCCCTATGTGCACTTTGAACACTGAAAACAGAATAAGTTTTCTATGAATTTTTTTTAATAACATTGTTTTGCTGGTGCTAAGCCAGTGGTTCCCAAAGTGGTCCCTGCGGACCCCTTGGGGTCCGCGGAACCGATCAGGGGAGGGGGTCCGTGTAAACTTAAAATTGATTTGGGGGTCCGTGGAAGGTTTACCGTAAAAATAATAAAACTATATTATTTTAAAATAATTATTACGGAAATAAAAATAAAGAACAATGAATACTGTAGAAGCAATTTTCATGTCCTGAGATAAATAAAGTTGTTTGACATCTTTTGAAAACAATATGTTTTACATTTTCAATAAAGTAATACCTTAAGGTTAATATTTTTTAAGTCATAAAGAGATCGTACTTTTTTGTGTGTTGTTTTGAAATTAAAATAAAATTTTATCCGTAAGTCAAATAATTCGAACAGATTTTATTGCAGCATTCCATTGATAAAGTTAATAAATAAAAGTTAGTTAACCGTTTCAAAAAAATAAATTTATTTGCAATTGTTCTTATATTTTTGTGCCCTTTTAAAAGATGTGAACCCAAGAAAGAAAGTAGTCAGTAAAGTGTGGAATATTTAAAGTTTGGTCTTATTTCATCAACTGGAAATAATATTTTTAATAAAAATTAATAAATAAATAAACATTGTCGAAATATTCTATGCAAATTTTCAAGCCTAAAGAACACTAAATAAAAATCCATAGTTATAAAACATATAAACATTTGGCGTTTTTTGAAGCTGCAAGAAACATATTTGAAAACACTTCAACAACTCATGGGGACACTATCTAAGCTTTAGTGAGGTGATAAGCATTTCAGGGCTGCACAAGCATGCTTTCGACATCACAAAATGAATTACACTCAGCAATAATTCAGTCCAAAGAAGGATTAACGAAATGGCTCAGTGTGTTGACGAGCCCACTTTATCAGGAAATGAGTCTTTACTTTAAGCTTATGTAAAATTTGTAAAAGAACTTAAGAAGGATTTTTTTTTTTTTGTTGCAAAGAACTGTTTTTTCCCAAGAACTGTTTTTTGCTAAATGCTCGGAAACAGATACGAAAGGTGAAACGTTATTTACTGTATTAAAAAGATTTTTTGATGAAAAAGCTATAAACTTGAGTAATAAAATTTCTGTTGCTACTGACGGTGCTCTAGCAATGGTAGGAAGATACCGAGGCTCTGACATACTTAAAACAAGCTATACTAAATTTTAATGTATTTTCAGTGCAGTGTGTCATTGACGTAATATAGTTGCTAAATCTTACTGAACGTTTTAATGAATCACTAGATTATGTCATTAGAGCAGTTAATTAAATCAAACGTAATGCCTTCAATGAGAAATTACTTGCTCTACAGTGTTTGGAAAATGATGAAGACTATAATCATTCACTATTTCACGTAGAAGTACATTTGTTATCTAAAAGTGCATGTTTAAATCTAAATTGCGCTTTCTTTAATTCAGTGCTGGAATTCCTGGAGGGCAAAAAATGATTTGAGACAAAATATAGTTCTTTTAAAAAAAGGACTATATGCCAGTTTTGTTTTTGAAATTTAATAAAAAATAATTTAAAACTACAAATTGACCAATTAAATTTAATCAAATCTAAAAGCGTAATATTTGCATTTGTTGCGAATCTTTTGCTGTATAAACGAAATTTTGGAAATCGCAAAATAGTGAAAAAGACTTGCTTGCCTAATTTCAACACTTAACGGCTCTTAATGCAGACCTGAACTAAAGATTTGAAGACATTCTTCAATTGGATATTCCCGACTGGGCATTTAAACATTTTGCTCAGTGACAAACTCAGATCGCAGACATAGATGAGTCAATACTAATATTAATATATGAGTAACTTATTGAATTATCCGCAAATGAGGAAGTGAAAGCACTGTTTGAACAACGATATCACACATTCTGGTTACTAAAAGATATCCTAATGTTATATCCAAATTATGGGTTATTGTACAAAGGTTGTTGACTGCTTTACTGTCTTCCTATTTGGTAGAGGGTATTTGGTACATTAGTACTCGTGGGGATTTCGTTTGCTACTCACAGACATTGAGCCGGACATAAATAGACTTTTAAAAGTATTAAATTCCCATCAAATTCATCCAGATCATTATTTTTAAATAAACCTTTTTTTACAATGTATATGTAGATCAATCGAGTCTGAGTAATTTTTTTAAAATAATTATTTTTAAATGTTTTGTTTTATGTAGTGAAATATTCATCTGCGAGCCTGTTTCAGACATCAGTAATACAACATCTGGAACGCAATCAATGGTTTCCAGACCACTTTGTAGTATGTATTATCGCAACATTATCACTTTTTTATACACTAAATTATTTATTTGATATTTAGTAAATGATTAACAGTACTATTTAATTATTGTCTTTTAAAAAAAGAGAATTTCAATTTTTTAGCACATTTTCGAGAAGTCGAATGCGTTATTGCACCCGTTTTGTCCGTCTGTCCGTCTGTCATCACCCTAGATCTCAGTATCCATAAGTCCTAGACCCATGATGTATATATGTTTTTTGTATGTCCTGACCTGCCATTTGTGCATCAACGCTCAGTTACTCGATCCGTTAAAAAACCCCGTTAAAACTACCAAAAAACATTGTGAATCGAGAGATAAACACTGGCGCAGGCAACGGCCGCCATTGCCGGAAGTCGAATACATTGTTTTGAAAGCATTGAAGAGTTAAAGTTATTGGTTAGTGGTGCGAAAGAGTGCAAAAGAATTAGGTTTTTTTGTTGACGTCATTAGAATATGTGTAAAAGTTTAGAGAGTTTTACGTTATCATTTTTGGTGACTTGTAGCTAGATGAAAGAGAAAATAATATTTTTTAAAATGTAAAGAAATGAGTTTTAAATTTAAAAAATTTCAGTTATAATCATTACACAAGAAAATTCATAAAAATATGTCTAAAATCTAAACACAATTACTGATAACTACATAATAATTATAATAATAATAAAATGATAATTTAAATAGCGCTCTATCCCAGCAAGGAGCCAGGCTCACAGCGCTTTAAATGGAAACAACAATACATGTATAAATAAAAAGAAACATTCATAGCATATTAACTACATAAATGACATACGGTATAATCAATACATCAGCTACGTTAATCAATTACAGAAATCTGGTTTTATTATTTTTGAAAATAAATTTTTAAAAAGATGTGTCTTAAGTGCAGTCTTAAATGACTTAGCAGTTGAAATGCTACGGATGTGTAATGGAAGAGAATGCCATTGTTTGGCTGCACAAAAGTTGAATGACCTTTCGCCAAATGTTTTAGTTATTATCTTAGGAACACAGAGAATGCGTGTATCCGCAGAGGAGCGTAGCTGACGACTTGGTGAGTAGACTGGCAAAAGTTCAGTAATATATGAAGGGCATGAGTCAGAAAAAAAAAGTTTTGACACAGAACGGCCAGTTTGTAATTGATTCGGGCTTGTTTAGGTAGCCAATGAAGAGAGTAAAGTAGCGGAGTAACATGGTCATGTTTTTTTGCCCTTAGAACTAATCTGGCAGCTGAATTTTGAAGTTTTTCAATGCATTGTTTTGACGCACCTGACAGAAGATAATTGGAGTAATCCATACGAGCTAGAACAAGAGAACAGACTAGAGTTTTTGTTGCACTACCTGTTAAGTAATGACGGATTGAACTGATCTGACGAATGGCAGTATAGGCAGAGCGACAAATGTGATTGATGGAGTTGTTGATAGACATGTTGTCAGAAATAATGTAGCCAAGATTCTGATATCTAACATAAGTACTGATACATAATACGAAAATGCGCTAACACGTCCTGAGTTCCAAAAGGGACCAGGCTTAACATGATTTTTTTTTAAGAATTGAAAGAGTCGCGGAAATTTTTCAATTTTCAAGGGCACCAAAAATAAATGAGTCAAGGGCGCGATAAACCAAGTTACGCCTCAGACTACACCCTCAGTAGTCCATCCACTCCTGTCCCACCATCCTTAAAAAACAACACAAAATATATAACTAATTTTAAACAATTCTGCTTTTCAGTTATTCTACAATGTAATAACAAGAGCTACAACTAAACTGCAGGGCTTAGAATACATAAAGTTTAAGCTGCTTGGCATTTAGTACCTGACCGAATGTGTCGTCATGTTAAAATTGTATTTGGCTCCTTAGTTTAAAGCTTCGTAAGACCTGATATAAAAAAATGTAAAACGTTTACAGGGCTCATAGTCTCTAATGTAGTTTTAGTTTATGAATATGACAAAGAATTTACATCTTGAAAAAAATAGGGCATTAAAGTTAACAATAGTATGTTATTTATATCAAGCCTTTGGCTTCTCTGTGAAAGGACTGGACGGGATGAAGGCTAGGTTCCATAATTTAGCATTATTTGTGCAAGACGTAGGCGGCGTTTTGAACAGGTACCAGGTTATATATTAAAATACAGACGGGTTACCCAGCCAGCCTTTTTCATCATTATTGGAACCAAAAGTTGTGATTAGTAACAGCCAACACTATACAAAATCAAATTTACTTAAATCATAAAAATAAATTATTTTATGATTAAGATTAACCCTAATGTGTTAAAGGTTAAAATAGATACATAACTTTTCTTAATAAAATATATTTGAATTAGTTTCCGAAACTGTTGACTATTTTGCGGATATGTATTTATCTTTACTAAAAATGACATCGAATGTATCGTATTTTGCAAGTATTTTAGATTTTAACAGAAATTACGCGTATTTTATAGATTCTAAATGTCCAAACAAAAAGACTCCTGAAGATTTTATCATTTAAACCAGAAAATAGCTGTATCTCATTTCTTGCCAAAATTGACAGTAGGTTTTGAAAGTGGACACCAGTTGTATCTCTCAGTATACATTCGGAGATTCATTGTAATTTTAGAATAGTTGATTTCAGACGTAATGTTTGACGCTAAATTTGTAGAACGCAAAGTTATTGATATGTAATATTGTAACACGTCTCCGAGTGGTAACGTGAACGGTATGTATGCAAATTGAATAATTTGGTCCGTTTAAGAGGACGCTCAATATATGACAAGTGACAAGTTATCACGAGTGTGATGCGTAATGTATGCATACGGTCAAATGCTAGAAAATGTGAGTTAGGGTTTAACCAATCAGAACAGATACTTGAAATATACGGCCAATGTTAACTTTTAGAAATTTAGGATAGAGGGCATCGTCTCTGCAACCCATATTATGTACAACAAACATACCATTAGGCATACTTTCTTCTTCAGTTATCAGATCGCGCTAAGAATTAAGTTCTGTATATACATACAAATATGCATATAAATTTAAATAATCGAAATGTTAAAAGCAGGTGCATATAATATATGTAACGTAAATATGTTTATTTAAAAACCATTTTTTTTTTAAAAATGCATTATTCATTATATTAAAACATCGATTGTAAAATAGATATAGTAGTAAAAGTAAATAGATTAGTACTTAAGTCTTAGTGCAGCATAATTTGAAAAACATGACACATTTATTTAGAAAAAGTTTTAAATATCATTTTTGGCTAGAAATAATGAAATATTTATGTTTCAATATGCAAATTAGATATTGCGTTCACTAAAAATAATTACATACTACATAGGTCTTTGGGCATAAAAAATAAGTAGTAAAACAATAGAATTGATTTATAAATGTTTCTTGTTTCAATTGTCTTTGACACTCTTTACTTCTTTACTGACATCATCATTCTTCGATTCATTATACTGAACATCGACAACACTAATATATTCTATATCAGTGTAATTATCCTCACATTTAACATTGACCCATTCATTATTAAGTGATTTAATATGGTCAATGACAGTTATATAACCATCTTCAGTAGCGATCATATCGTCAATAACTGTTATATAATCAGAAACCCAATCAAAACTTTTCTGATCTACACTTGTATAAGTATCATAGTCGGCAACGGCGTCATTTCCCAACGGGTCGTACGTGTTATTGGTTAATGTAATATTCCAGGCATCTAGAAAAGGCCGAATGTCATCTCGATCCGATGGTTCTTGTATAGATGAATACGTTGATTGGTCGTTGAGTGGATTTAAAACTGTGATGTTTTCAGAACGTTCTGCTATAGTGTCATTATTATGTTCTTCACTAAGTGAATTAATAGTTTCGTATATTACATTATCATGTAGACTGCAGGATGATATCCTTTGGTCTGTTTGACAAGCTGCAAAGTAAAAGTATGTATTACACATTAAAACTAGTTTATGTGAAATTTCTTTTTAATGCACAATATTTCTTTCACAATATTTTAAAAGTATACATACACACGAATACACGAATAAATATGTGTGCATATATATATATATATATATATATATATATATA
>MUZC01004468.1:759237-772864 GCA_002072015.1 Radix auricularia | reverse complement strand
ATATATAAATACATATATATAAATATTATAAGTTGTTATTTTCTTTGTAAACTAAAAAAATATATTCTAATAGTCTTCCATTTTGATGATCGCCACTTGCATTCAGTTACAGTTACCTTTTCTTTTACAGTAGCAGAACAAGCTAAGAGCTAAGGCCACTAGAAACAATGGTATGCTTCCAGCAACGACAATGAACATTGTCAAACTGTTTTTGTCATTAGAACCTAATTAAAAAATAATGATTTATCAAGTGAGTGATTTGAATGGTCAATTGAGAAATTTACACACACATCATGAATCACACACACACACTTGAATATATGTAAGGGCTGCGGAAATTATTGATAAATAATACAATTAAAAATTTAAAATTTTATAATTTCACTGATTAAAATTAATTTTAGTGATTAATATTCGATTAACATTTTTAAATACATGTTTTAAGAATATTTTTGTTGTAATTAATTTATAATTAATACTTGTATCTAACATACATTTCACTGATATTATTGTTACTTTTTAGCGCATTTTCGAGAAGTCGAATGGGCTATTGCACCCGTTTTGTCCGTCTGTCCGTCCGTCCGTCTGTCATCACCCTTGATCTCAGCATCCATAAGTCCTAGACCCATGAGGTAAATATCTTTTTGTATGTCCTGACCTGCCATTTGTGCATCAACACTCAGTTACTCGATCCGTTAAAAAACCCCGTTAAAACTACCAAAAAATATTTCGAATCGAGAGGTAACACTAGCGCAGGGAACGGCTGCCATTGCCGGAAGTCAAATACATAGTTTCAAGCATTCAAGAGTGGTGCGAAATCGTGCAAAAGAATTTTTTTTTACTTGACGTCATTAAAATATGTGTAAAAGTGTAGAGAGTTTTACGTCATCATTTGTGGTGACTTATAGTTAGATTAAAGAGAAAATAAAAAAATTTTAATTGTAAAGAAATGACTTTTAAATTAAACGAAAGTATTAGGGTTTTTTTTTTTTGTTGACGTTATTAGAATATGTGTAAAAGTTTAGAGAGTTTTTCTGTAGACGGTTGTTGTGGCAAAGTGGGACGCCATTAAGTTTGTTTTTTTAAGCAGTGTCGAAATTTATTGTGTAATAAGAATTTTATGAATCTTGAAACAAGCGGTTCAGATACAATTATCTAAAACATATGTTGTAAATCTGTCCGTCCGTCCGTCTGTCATCACCCTAGATCTCAGCATCCAACAAAGTATCTGAAGTAATTTTGATTATTCATTTTGAAAATTTTTAAGTTAGGGATGATAAATTTTTTCCATTCCGCAATCTACAGGTAGCTAAAAAAAACAAAAAAAAATATAGAAATGCCACAAAAAAATCACTTACATTAAACGCTGAAAATCGTAAAAAAGCAGGTCAAATTGAAGCACGAAGAGAAGCAAATCAAATCGCTCAACAAATTCGTCGTAAAAACCTACTCATTCGTATGAGAGAACAAAACCGAGATACAACATCACATAGAGTAACACGTCAAAATCTACAAGTGAGAGCTGCAGAACAACAACAAAATACTGCGGCACGTAGAGTAACACGTCAAAATCTACAAGTAAGAGCTGCAGAACAACAAAAAAACACTTCGGCACGTGGAGTAACACGTCAAGAACCAACCGAATGGGAACGAGCAGTTGCTGAATATGAGAAACAAATTCAAGACGGCCCAATGCATCGTTGCTACATTTGTGATCGTTTATGATTCATAAAACAACTCCACAAGAAGACAAGAGCGCAACTAAAAACTTCAAAATGTACAGATGAGTACATTAATGTACTTGTACTTGAAGAACTGCAAAAAAATTAGAGTATTGGTTTTGCAAAACATGCATTGTCAGTGTTCGAAAAAAATGGTTTCCTCGTCTGTACATTCAGAATTCGGGAATTAAATTTCCCGATGTACCTGATGTAGTCAAGAATTTGACAAGTTTAGCAGAAAGGTGTGTGGCTCTTCGTATTCCGTTTATGAAGATCATCACATTAGGCTGTGGTCGTCAATATGGCATAAAATCAGGTATTGTCAATGTTCCAATAGATGTGAGAAAAACTATCCAAGCAATACCAGCACATCCAAATGCAAGCGGTGTTATTCAAGTGACGTTGATGAGAAGCATGCGATTTAAAAACTACTACATGAAAGCGCGAGTAAACCGTGCATCAATTTGGAATGCTGCAGTAGCTTTGTGCCAAAAAACACTCTACAAAGCTGAAGGAGTAGTGCTTGACAACAATTTCAATGCCAACAATCCAGAAGAGATTGAAATTGATTCGGCTGAAGGACAAGAAGAACAAATGGGTGTAGACGAAGCGAATGTTCCACAAATTGACGAGAACGACACAGAGTTCTTGGAGATTCGTGCACAGAACGAGAACTACATTCCAGAAGAGACAATGCTAGATTCAGCTGAAGGCATTCAATTTGCTCCAGGTGAAGACCAAACTCCACTTCCTATCCTTATGGATAAGTACTGTGAAGGGATGGCTTTCCCAACAATTTGGGGAGGAGAGCCAGGACGATGAAATGAAAACGTCAAGCTGTCATTTGAAGATCACGTTTCTTCAGAAATTCGTCATTTTGATCGTCGTGCTATTAAGCCAGAGCATCTTTTGTTTCTTTACAAAAAAGCAATGATTAAGCAGATTTTGAGTAAAGTGAACATCGTCTTCCGTAAAGCAGCGGTATATATGAATGTAACAGCACAGCAAGCAATCAATCGAGATTTCATAAACGATGCTGTTGCGAAGGACAACAATTACCGTTTCATGAACTCGATTACTGGTTGGGAGCAACAAAAAAAGAACGTGCTTGGAATGGTGAGACAATTTGGAATTTTTACACTTTTCATCACACTGACAGCAGCAGAAACGCATTGGAAGGAATTGCTCAAAATTTTGAAAATTGTTGTCGACAAACAAGAGCCTTCAGACGAAGAGCTGAACGACATGGCATTTGAAGATAAATCGCGTTTGATTAGTTCAGATCCAGTTACGTGTGCATTGTACTTTGATCATCGAGTCAAGTCATTGATGGCAACTTGAAAAGCAAGAGATGGGTCTTTTGGAATTTTTAAAATCGCTCATTACTACTACCAAGTAGAGTTTTAGCATCGTGCCTCACCACATATTCACATGGTTGTGTGGTTGAAAGATGCACCAATGTACAATCCATACGCAGAATGAAATACCCTAACGATCATTGAGTTCATCGATCAATTGATGACCACAGAAGACAATGAAGAAATGGCAGATCTAGTCAAATATCAAATGCACAAATGTTCATTTACCTGCAAGAGAATGGTAAATGGACAGCAAATTTGCCGTTTTGGATCACCTTTTCCTCCAATGGATCAGACTGTCATTCTGGAACCTCTTCCAAAAAACCAATTCAGAAATAAGACGAATGCTCAAAAGGATAAGATATTTGGAATCAACACCAAGCTACAAAATCTTTTGACGACTAGTGCCAGGACGAATGGAAGTTTTGAAGATCTGCTTACAAAACTAGAGTATACAAGAGACGAATACATCACTGCAATCAGAAGTACGATCAACAGAACAAAATTATTTTTGAAGCGGTTACCAAAAGATTGCCGTGTGACTGGGTATAACAAAAAGATTATGTCTTTGATGCGAAGTAACATGGACATCCAATTCGTAACTGAAGCGTATGCATGTGTTGGCTACATCGTCGATTACATCAACAAACCAAGTCGAGGATTATCGTGTTTGCTCCGTCAATGTATTAAAGATTATAATCGAGGAAATCATTCTCTTCGAGAAAATCTCAACAAATTAGCAAACATAATGTATAATTCGTCTGAAATTTGTGCACAAGAAGCTGCCTGGGCTCGACTTCGATTGCCAATGTCATATGGCACATCAACGGTCGAGTTCATTAATACATCGCCAATTGAAAATCGACAACACATGCTTAAGTCCAAAGCCGAATTAGAAAGAATCTACGCAGAAAATCCAAACAGCACCGACATCCTGACAAAAGGTCAAGTTGAAAGGTATACAGAAAGACCAAATCAGTTAAATTACTTGTGTCCAGCTGATTTCGTTGCAAACTGGACTATAAAAGGAAAAGGTGCAGTAGATCCTTTGCAAGATGAGGAAGAAGCAGACGCTGTAGAACAAGAAAATGTAGATCGACGAAGAACAACAAAACTGAAGCTTCTAGACGGGACAGAAATAAGTGAAAGAAGAGAGTCAAAAGTCATCCGGTACAGAAGATACAACAAAGAAAACGACCCTGACAATTATTTTCGAGAGATGATTTTACTGTTTCTTCCATCACGAGATGAAAAGGCTGAAGTTGAAGATGTCAATAAAGAGGAAGTGTTCCTTTTAAATAGAGAGGTCATCGAGAGAAACTACAAAAAATATAATGAGTCAGACCTCGATTTCAATGAAATTTGCAACGAATTGGAGAAAGAGAGAAGAGTGCAAAATAATCAACAAGAAGAAGGTGAACAAAACGAACAAGCTGACGAAGAAGGAAGGCCTGACGAAGAAATCGAAGAATTTGTCAACGTCTTCGATTATGATGACACAGTTATTCAACCAAACATCGTATTTGAGTTCGGTGAGCAAGAGGGGACAGCCGAGCAAGTTCGAAAGTATGTTGTTCCAGACCAAATGCTGACTGATGAATTTTTGAAATTGTGTGACAGATGCAATGAAAAACAGCGTGACTACCAAATGGAAATTCGACATCATTTCCTCAACAAAGATTTACCAATTTATCACTTTGTAAGTGGAAAAGCAGGTGTTGGAAAAAGTCATCTGATAAAAACAATTTATCAAGATGTACTCAGAATTTTGAGGAAGGATGCAGGAAATGCCGAATGTGTTGAAGTACTTTTGGTAGCTTACACAGGAAAAGCTGCACACAACATTGGAGGAATGACAGCACATGGTGCTTTTGCATTAAATGCAGGTGCAGGTCAATCAAGAATGACAGAACTATATGCAGACAATTTAAACACACTTGCTGCACAACTTTACAAATTGAAACTCATCATCATTGATGAAATTTCAGTGCTATCATCCAACCTATTTGACCAAATTCATCGCACATTGACAAAAGTTTTCCGAACTCACAACACAGACAAAATCTTCGGAGGTGTTTCAGTTAACGTTGTTTGCGACTTCAATCAATTAGCACCAATTGGTAGTTACGTTTTCGAAGCGAGATCAGATCCAATTGCACGAATAGTGGGAAATCGAATTTGGCCACGCTTCAAATACTTTGAACTAGATGAAGTGATGCGACAAAAAGACCACAAGCTCTTTGCTGAAGTACTAAACCGTTTGGCAGTTGGACAAATGACAGAAGAAGACAAGCAAATATTCCGAGATCGACAATTTTCCGAAGATCCAATAGAAGTTGAGAGATCAAATGGAGCGATTAAATTGCTACCTCCAGAAGGAAAACAAGCGATCCGTCTTTTCCCATATAACGCTGAAGTGGATGCTTTCAACGAGGAACGAATTCGAAGACACAAAGCTACAAATCCAGATGTACTTGCAATCAAATTTACAGCAGTGGACAAGTTGATTGGTAGAGTCACACCAAGACAATCCAATCAAGCACTTCACTCGCTGGAGAACAAGAAAACAAATGACACAGCTGGCTTGCCAAAATCACTCGAATTAGTCGTGGGTATTCGTTACATGGTGTCCACAAACATTGACGTCAGTGATGGGTTGTTCAACGGCGCATCCGGAATTTTAAGAATGGCAGAAGTTTTTCAACGAAAAGTAAACGCTGTCTACATAGAGTTTGACGATCTAAAGATTGGATTGAAAGCTCGAGCAGCACGAAAAGCATTCATGGATGCACACAATATTTCCCAGAAATGGACTCTAATTGCAAGGACAAAAAAGTTTTTAACGTCCTTCAAAGTGGAAGTGTACAAGTTTTCAGAGAGCAGTACCCCCTAGTGGTCGTGGAAGGAATTACTTGTCACAAGAGTCAAGGTCAGTCCATGGAGCGTGTAGCAGTTCACTTAGGTGCTAGAAGCTTGAAACGCAAACTGGTGTATGTTGCCTGTTCTCGTGCAACCTCCCTGAACGGTCTCTATCTCATTGGAGAATTAAGAGACCCGAAACCACCAACCAGAAAAGACTTCCAGGTGGATACTGAATTTCAGCGTTTGAAAAAAAGTTGTTTACTTACACCACGGTTCAAGATGCTCAGAGATCAATCAGCAGACATACAACTTGTGTCATTCAAAAAACAGTCTCTACACAAACACGCGATCAGTATAAGAGCAGACCAAGTGTATACAGTCAGCAACGTTTTATGCTTTCAAGAAATTTGGATGAACAACACCGATGATGCCGAAATTCCAAATATGGTTGAAGTCGTCAGAAATCCTAGCACAATCAGAAAAGCAGAGGGAACCATCATCTACACGAATATCAATTCGGGATTGATGACATCACAACCAAAATCGAAAAAACAAGAGTCTGGTCAACATCAACACATCGAAGCAACATCGTGTATGGTTGATGACATTGTCGTTATCAACATATACAAAAATCTAGCAACAAACAATTGGTTTTTCAAAGATTTTATCAATGAAAACTTTGCAGCACAACTCAATCAACCAAACGTCCTCATTTGTGGTGACTTCAATCAAGATCTTAGCGGCCCAGGGGCAGAAATTGAAAAATTTTTCGAAACAAGCTTCAACATTCAGCTACTTTCACCAAGATTGGCAACCACGATCTATCAAACAACAATTGACGGAGTATTTGGGCGATTGGCTAATTACAATTTAGAATGTTTCATTTATGAGTCCTATTTTAGTGACAACAAACCACTTGTAGTTAGATTAAAGAGAAAATAAAAAATTTAAAAATGTAAAGAAATTACTTTTAAATAATTTTTTTTCAGGTATATTCATTACAAAAGAAAATTCATAAATATTCTAACATCAAAACACAATTACTGATAACTACATAATGCTGATATCTAACATAAGTACTGATACATAATACGAAAATGCGCTAACACGTCCTGAGTCCAAAAAGGGACCAGGCTTAACATGATTTTTTAGATGTGAAAAAGTTATTTTTAAAAAGTTATGATTTCTCTCTTTTTGATTAGAAAAAAGTATTTCTCTTGTTTCGTCACAAAATTTAGGAGCCACGGAATCTCCATAACTTAAACTATTTCTTGTAATAATTTTTCGCGTCTTTACGAGATAGATATATGCTTTAGAAAATCATAAACAAAAATTGTTCCCGGGATATAAAAAAATATTATAATTGAGATATCTAACAATTAAAAATATAAGAAGACCAGTCGTGCATTCCAACTATATCAGTAAAAATGAATACATTTTAGACACCCAATGAGGGGGGGGGGGGTTAAAACAATTATAACAGAAACCTTCGAAGAAGTATCAAAAAGAAAGTCATAGTTTTATAGCAAATAATGCATTAATAATTTAAAATTTTTAAAAAAGAATAAAAGATTTTTAAGGGACAAGCTCTAAAATGATTGATAATTTAAGTTTTTATTGTCATTGTACTCGTGCTTTATTTCTCAACATGGAGTCAAATTTATTGGGGAATTCAATAATTAACGTGCAGTTAAAAATGACATTTTTGATTACTCTGTAATTATGGAATAAATATTTGGAGTTCACTGCCTTGTAGTAATTAAATATAGCCTCTTCATTTTTTGTATACTAGGAATGGCAAGATCAGTAATTTTTACACAGGTATTATAAAAAAAAAAAACACTTAAAGACACCTGAACCCATTCGGTAATGAATGTCAATTTTAAAAACTTATTAATTTTAATCCAGTTTCATAATGGAAATATTCCTTTTGATCGTTCAAATTTAAGAAACAAATATCTTAATCATACACGAAAAGTAATTCTGGGAGCCCCAAAGGAATGGAAATGTGAAATGTATTGCCCTAAAGCATTTTAATATGGGCTACCACATTTTTGTATAAAAACTGTGATTAGGATTTATTTATTTACACAGTAGCTCTATCATAAATTTATGTTTATAAATCTTATAAAAGCACAAAAAATGACATTATTGGACCCGTGGACCATTTATTGCAAGATATAAATTTAAAAGCATCATTTCAGTACAATCTGCATTATATAAAAATCTTGTCAACATCTTGGGGAATAAAATTTTAAACTTCAAAGTAAAAGGCATTTTTGGGCTCCCAAACCACGAAAAGACTGCTTGTTATAAGTTTAGTGCTTACAATTATTTTAATATTGGCTGTCATGTTTTTCTATACAAAATTTGGCTAAAATCTTTATATTTACACAGAAGGTAAAGATTTAAATAATTTAATTGATATCATTGGACCCAGTATCCCATGAGCGGTCAAAGAAAAAATATGTGGCCAGTATTTTTTCCGAGAACGTGTTTAAAAGTCTCCATATGGAATATATTATCTAATTTTTTCGATCCCATGGCACAGAATGGGGATTTAAATCTTAAACGTTTATGAAAATGAGGTAAAGAATTTCAATTTCTCCTATCATGTTATAAAATTCACGTTTTTGTGCAGTTGGCACAGAAGGAATGAAAATAAAAAGATCGGGGCCATAGAATTTCATTGTGAGCTACAAAATCTTTATGTACAATTTTGGTTAAGATCCATTTATTTATATATTATGTAACAAATAAACATTTATTTAAATAGCTCATAAAAGCAAAAAATGACATATGCCCCAGCGTTCAATGCCCCAAAAATCTTTAATATGTGCTGTCGGCCAATATACACCAAGTTTAATTAATGTCCATCCAATATCCCAGTCTTTAGGAAAAAAACAATTTGTAAAAATATCATATAAGCAAAAAATACATTAAGGCTTCCAGGATCAATCGATTCAAGAGATTAACTTCAAAATACCTGTTTATTTTAAACTAAATCATGATATATGTATTTTTCTTAATATTTCAAGGTCGTGTAAAATAATAATGGAAATAAAGTGTTAATGCTTACGAAAATAAAGATTTTAGGCCCCGCGTTTAGGGAATGTATTTTAAGTGATACACGCAATATGTTATTTTAATTAGACCTATAAGGTATAAGTGTACTAATTTTTGTCAAAATTCCTTAATTTTCAAAGTTGCTAAGGCTTAAATGAGTTTTTAATAGAGCTCATAAAAGAAAAAAAAAAACTTTTGGGCCCCCGGCCCCTTTTGAGCGTCAATTTGTATAATGTTTTTCACATAAACCCTTCCGAAATTATATTCAACAATTTCCTAAATTTTCATGGTTAACGGATGAATGGTTTAGTCGGCTTTAAAGGACATAGATTTATTTATACATACTAGCAGACCCGAGTCGTAGCATAAGCCGCTAAAGATTTAGTGATGGGTGACATTTTATGAAAGTAATTGTTGAGAATTGTGTGTTACTACTTTTGTGTCACTGAGCACAACGGAGATCACGAAGTTATTATTCCAATGTCGAAAGACAAAGCTTGAAGCCGTGTTTTAAGTCATGTTCAAAAAGAAAGTGGGAAATCGTTTAGTACAAATTCATGTGAATAAATGACATTTAGTAAGAAAATACTACAATTACTGTAGATGCATTGGTCTAGTGATAGCGCGCTGTACCTTCGAACTGAACCAGAATGGAGGAATATATCCTCAGTACTGGCAAGGCCACTGTGCTAGCCACACAATCCCTTGCTTGTTATTGGTTTTTAAATGAACTTGTTGCTGTTTTTTTTTTATTTCGCCATAGATGGTCATGGTATAAAAAGGTAATTACTGCAACCACTCTTTGGAGTCCGGTGACCCCAAATTTAAATATATATTTTTTTTATATTGATTGTTTTTCTATGAGCCTTATATAATAGCTTTTTAAGTTTTGGCTACTGTGCAAAAGTATAAATTTTGATTAATCTTAGTTTAAAAAATGTTAATGCCAGAAAAACTATATGGGATTTAACACCAAATGTCTATTCCCCAGACCAAAAGTATTTTTTCCCAGGAACTGTTCAGATTTCTTTTCCCAACTAGATTTAATTTGATTTTGATATATTGTTCAGGCCTTTTAAACTTTACATACTGCATTAATTGGGCCCAAGAGTCCTCAATTTCAATATCATATTCCTGTTACTTATATTCTTAAACATCTGCTACAAAATATTATTCATATATCGCCATGAAACGTTTGCAATTGTTGAGTACACTGCAGGTCTCTAGCTATAATTTATGGCTTTTGATATTTCTTTATCAAAAATGATATCTCATATTTAAAAAATTTAGGACTTTGAAATACTAATATCCAAAATCAAGGATTTTTTTCTTTTTTCATTTCCGAAATATTAGTAATCGAGTTAACAGTCGACACTTTTCGCCCTATTTCATTTTTAAAAATATTTATGTCGGGCCCAATAGTCACGAAAAAAAAAAATTGTCACACGTAACATAACACTGAATTCATTGCTACGGAAAAGTTATACGTGATATTCTTACTTTGCAAATCGAGGGGATTGTTTACTTATATATTTATATTATGCTGGTCTGAAAAGCTCTCTGACATACTCGTTTATCATTAATTATTAACGTCGTCTTCTTGAAAGCTTTTATATGTTTTAAATTTCTTACTTCGCTCAATTTTTTTTTTAATTAGTAGTTAAAGACAATTACCTGCATGAATTGTAAATTGGAATTCCAGGTGTTCACTATTTACATTTTCTACGATTAATAGATAATTCGTCCTTTCTTCGGGCAGGCTTAGAAATGTAAGATTTAAAGTGCCGTAGGGGCTTACGCCTTCTAGGTATTCCATTTTGTAGTGATCTTTAAAAGCTGCACTAGTAACATTCTTAAACGTGATCGTCTGGACACCATTTTTTATCAAAATGTAATTAGTAGGTTTTGGGTAGCCAAACATGTGCATTACAACGGAGCGGCTTGAGGAAGTAAGTTGTAAGTGAGACGACATTGCTTGTGGGTACGTTAGTTTTAGTGGACCTGTAAAAACAATATTTCTGTATTAAATAAATGCATTAAAAATGTGACCAATTGCATACTGTTTTATATATTGAGCTGTAGCTTTGCAAGACAATTAAACTCAATTCTCTAGTTTAAAAAAAATAAATTTTCTATTTAATTCTTAAAATATTTTTGGTTTATGTACAGTCTTCGATTCGATATTGTTAGTCACAATAATATATTATTTTAATTAAGGAACATTACAAAAATGTTGCATTATGCATCGATTTAAGGAGTTTCCCAGTCTGGGAAAAGGGCGTATTAGGTGCTTATTAATCAAAGGACAAATTTGATATAGAGAGGGGGCCGCAATACCGGTTAGAGAGCTTGACAGAAAAAAAGATGCGGTGTCTAATGTTTTGAAATGAAAGGAAACCCACTTGCTTTAATTCAAACTGAGACATACCGACACAAGCCTGTGAGGGTACACATCTTCCCTCGTCCACTTTACCCTCTCACAACACCGATATCCAAAGATTGTTCATGCTAATATGACATATGAACAGCGTGGAAGTCTACCCCCCCCCCCCCATTTTTTCTTCTAGATTTCCCCCTCAAAAAATCCACTTCAGAACTAATATATAGGTAGTTTATTAATTTAATATCTTAATAATTTCATATTATTAATTTCTAAAACTAAGTTACAATAATCATTTTTGTAGCATTTTCTAAGCATACTAATCTAAAAATGTATCAAATTTAGAAATTTTAATTTTAAGATAATTTTTGCTGAGCGAGTAGTTCCGAAAATCCGGAGCGATTTTCGGTTGGTCTCAATTATTTATTTATGTAGATAAGTTTTTCGAAACTATTTTTAAACATAAAATTCAAATATTTTAATATAGAGCAGAATAAGATAGCACTGCTTTATATGACCTCTTCCTACTTTGTCCATACAAGATAGCTACTATTATATAATAGATACTTACATTTTACGTAGACAGATATGTTTTGGCTTGTCTGAGTTGTTTCATGAAAGGCTACACACATGATGATGTTTATTGATTCACATGACATACTGTAGTTGACTTCAATAGAGCGGTTTGATTTACTTATAAGAAATTGACCGTTATACAGTCTCAGCTCTGTAATTGGATTGCCTTCAGCATGACACTGCACAAAAACACTGGAATTTGCTTCTATTATTGTGTTAACGGGATTACCATTAACTGTTAGTTTATAAATATTTACTGGATCTGAAGAAAAAAAATAATAATTCAAAAATATCACAATATGCGTGTTCTTCAAAGTCTGAATTCACAGACATAAAAAAAAAAAAAATCACTAAATAACATAATATTTAATGTTAAAAATTTTACAGGGCTAAATATAAGTGAACATCAATATAAAGCTGGTAAATGCTACTTATTTTGATTGTTTAAAAAATGTATCAATTACATTATTAATGTAGGTTAGAATAAAACTACGTATTGACTTATTTCAATTTATCTATCCATCCATCCATCCCTCCATCCACCACCCATCCATTCGTCATTCCGTCATCCATCCACCATCTCTCTATCTATCTATCCATCTAACTATCTATCTATCTATCTATCTATCTATCTATCTATCTATCTATCTATCTATCTATCTATCCATCTATCTGTCCGTCTGTCCGTCTTTCTGTCTGTCTGTCTGTCTGTCTGTCTGTCTATCTGTCCGGCTGTCTGTCTATCTATTTATCTACTATCTATCTACTATATATCTATATATATATCAACCTATCAATCAATCTATCTATCTATCTATCTATCTATCTATCTATCTATCTATCTATCTATCTATCTATCTATCTATCTATCTATCTATCTCTCTATCTAACTATCTATCTATCTCTCTATCTATCTATCTAACTATCTATCTATTTATCTATCTATCTATCTACCTATCTATCAATCTATATATCTGTCTAACTGTCTTTCTGTCTGTCTATCTATCTATCTATCTATTTTACAATATGTCTTTTTATCTATCTTTTATCTCTATTTCCATTTATATATCTATTTGACTATCTATCGATACATCTTTCTAACCATCAATCAATCAATCGATCCATTTATGTATCTTATTATTATTTGTTCGTCCGTCGAATCGACAAGGACCACTTTAGTCATCCGAGGGTTTGTATCTTTCTATATACAATCTATACACCAATTTTTTCATATTTGCTCTTACAAACAACAGTAAAGTTGTAATATAATTTTTCACTCTGCCATCCTAGTATATTGAATGCTTGGCAATAGTGGCCTGAGGACAAGTAAATAAATTTAAAACTTTAATTTTTATACACTACTTAAATATACCTGAAAAGTATTATTCTAAGTTAAAACGCAATAAATAAAATTTTATTTTGAGCATAACATTAACGTTAGAATAATTAATGAATATAGATACACGCAGTAACAAATATAAGTGGTATAACATTTCAAAATACATTTAAAGTCCTTAATTTTTTAAGATATACAATAACACACTCAGACACACACACACAAATATCTCTCTCCCTCTCTCTCTCTCTCTCTCTCTCCCTCTCTTTCTCTTTCACTCTCTCTCTCTCTCTCTCTCTATATATATATATATATATATATATATATA
>MUZC01004468.1:746201-758712 GCA_002072015.1 Radix auricularia | reverse complement strand
ATCTATATATATAAAAATGAAAATATGTCTGTGTGTGTGTGTGTGTGTGTGTGTGCTTGTCCGTGGTAACTGACTAAACTATTCATCCGATCGTCATGAAAATTTTTAAGACTGTTGAGTACCCTCACGGAATGGTAACTGGCTACTTTTTTTCTCAATCTAACACTAAAGGGGCACCGCGGGCCCCAAATGTGAATTTTTGCTTATATGAGCTATATAAAATAAAATTTAATCTCTAACTTCTTGCTTTTTTGATTGATCTAAACCAAATTTTGCAATTAAATTCTTGATAGTCATTATTGAAATACCAAAGTGCACTAAATTCCAAATGGCAACTCCTTCAAGGCTGGGGGCCCAAAATACGTGTTTTCTGAAACGTTTAAGAATTTTTTCACTATTCAATTATTAAAGGTCTTGACAAATAATGATAAATGTATCCATTATTATCCATCTTAAAATAAACTGTTGTTTTGAACTTTATATCTTGCCCCGAATGGGCCCCTGGGCCCTTAATGTCGTTTTTTGCCAATATAAGCTATATAAAAATTATTTTAAGCGATAGCTATTTGATACATTGATGGATCTTAAACAAACTTGGAATATAAATACTCTATAGTCAATATTAAAATATTATAGGGCACTAAACTCCTAATGGCAACTCCTTCGAGGCTGGGGGCCCAAAATACGTGTTTTCTTAAACGTTTACGAATTTTTTCACTATTAAATTATTAAAGGTCTTGACAAATAATGATAAATGTATCCATTATTATCCATCTTAAAATAAACTGTTGTTTTGAGCTTTACATATTGCCCCGAATGGGCCCCTGGGGCCTTTATGTCGTTTTTTGCCTATATAAGCTATATAAAAATTAGTTTAAGTGATAGCTACTTGCTACATTGATGGATCTTAACCAAACTTGGTTTATAAATACTGGATAGTCAATATTAAAATATTATAGGGCACTAAAGTCCTAATGGCAACTTCTTCAGGGTTGGGGGCCCAAAATACCAGTTGTAGTAAACGTTTAAGATTTTATCCCTAAATTTAATTATTAGAGTTCTTAACAAATAATGATATTTGTTTCAATTATTCGTATTGAAATGAACAGATGTTTTGAACTTTATATCTTTCCTTGAAAGTGCCCCTGGGGCCTTTAATCACATTTTTTTCTAATATGAGCTATAAAAAAAATAGTTTATGCGTTAGTTACTGAGTAAATGAATGGATCTTAACCAAACTTTTTTTTAAAAAAAACTCTGTATACCATATTAACATAATAAAGTGCAATAAACTTCTTATGTCCTTTTCATCGGGGCCGGGGGGCCCCAAATGACCTTTTCTTAAATTTTAAAGATATTTTTCCAATTCATTTTTAACAATCTCGATAAATATATTCATAATGAAATGGAATAAAAATGAACAGATTTTTTATATTGACCTCTTGCACTGATTGTAGCTGGGTGCCCCTAAATATGTTTTTCCTTCTATATCAATATCTATATTGTGTGTGTGAGTGTATGTCGTTTAAAGCTGACTAAAGCATGTATCTCATCGTCATGAAAATGTTTGTGACCGATGAGTACCCTTCAAGAATGGTAACTACTACTTTTTTTTCTCCATTTAACACTAAAGGGGCGCCGGGGGCCGATAACGTCATTTTTTTGTTAAAATTAGCTATATAAAAATTAGTTTAAACGCTAACTACTTGCTATATTGATGAATCTTAACCAAATTTTGCAATTATATTCTTGAAAGCCAAAATTAAAATACCATAGAGCCCTTAACCCCTAATAGCAGCCCAATCAGTGCTGGTTTATAGCTGACCAAACCATGTATTCGGTCGTAATAAAATTTTTGCAGACTATTGCGTGCACTCCCAGGAAGTTAACAGGTAATTTTCTTCTTCAATTAAACACACATGGGGCGCGGGTTGCTCATAATGATATTTTTTGCTTATATGAGCAATAGAAAATTAGGTTAAGTACTAGCTACTTGGTAAATTGATGGATCTTAACCAAATTTTGTTTGAAAAAAACTTGATAGCCAATATTAAAATACTATAAGGTCCTGAATTTTTAATGACCATTTCTTTGGGGCTGGGGGTGCAAATAGTCTTTTTTAGGGGGGGGGGGTTGTTAATGTTTAAGAGATTTTGTCAATTAAATATTAATCAACGAAAAATATAACCATTATCATGCAAATTGAAATGAAAGTCGTTTTTAAATTTACATCTGGCCTTAAATGAAGCCCCATCATGTCTTTCTTTTCTTTAATTAAGTTAATGCGTTAGCTTTTGTGTAAAAGAATTGATTTTAACCAAAATTTGTTAACAAAATCTTGGTAGCCCATATTAAAATTCTATAAGGCACTAAAATTCTAATGTAATTTACTTTTGGGCTGGGGTCCCCGAATGTCTGTTTTTGGTATATGCTTAAGATATATTCCCCATTCAATTTCTAACAATCTATAGGAATATATATGAATGATGAAACTGATTTAAAATGAAGAGCTTTTTGAAATTGACATCTTGCGCAGAATGGGCACAAGGATCCCTAAATGTCGTTTTTTCCTTTATATTACCTTTACAAAAATTAGTTTTAGTTTAAGTTACTAAGAAAATAACGGACCTTGCCAATTTTAGTACATAAAAACTTAAGAGTTTATACATATTTTCTATAAGTAACTGAACTCTTAATGTCCATTCCCTCGGGCAGGCATACCGAAATGTTTTTGTAATGCGCGTTAATAATTTAATTCCCCAATCAATTTTACACGATATAGAGAAACAAAGCTTGAGTACAATGGCGATTAAAAAAATAATAAATCATCACTTATTTTAGAGCCCGGTCCCTTAATTTCGTTTTTTTTCTTTATTTTTTTCAAAGCTGTATATATATATATAAATATAAATAGATTTATTTATCCATTTGCTAGGAAAATTGGACTTTTTTGCACACTTCCGTGTAGGTATTTGGCATAGTAGTTTTTAAAACAGATCACGCATTAGATTCTTAAATAGTCATTTTTACTGAGACTGTTTTAAGCTTTATATCTTGTCGTGAATGGGCCCTGGGGCTCTTAATGTCGTTTTTTTGTCTTAAAAAATTCAAGAGTCTATAAATAATTACTCTAGGAAACTGAACTCTTTGTGTTCATTCCTACGGGTAGGCGACCCCAAATTATTTTGTAATGCACGTTAATAATTTAATTCTCCAAAGCAATTTTACACTATATTGAGAAACATAGCTTGAGTACAAAGTAGCACTTATTTTAGAGCCTAGCCCTGTAATGTCGTTTTTTAAAAAGCTTTTAAATTATTATTTTATTTATCTGTTTGCCATGATCTTTGGACTTTTTTTCGCACTTCAGTGTAGGTTTCTGTCATAATTGTTTTTAAAACATATCACTCATAGGATTCTTAAATTATCATTTTTAATGAGATCGTTGCAACGCACGACCGGGTCTGCTAATATATATATATATATATATTACTAGAGGCAAGTACCGGGCTTCTCACGGGTTTTAAATGAGGTTTTCTGTAGAAGCGTAGGCCTACATACTGTTTATTGACATGAAGTAAAAGGCAACATTTATATTGAAGCAGGTCAAATACAATTGCCTATCAGAAAAGCTTAGTGTCTTCAATTCTATAACAGCAATCCAAAGACTCTGGCACACCAGTTAAGACTGCACCATCGTGGTAGTGTAATTAATAACTTTCCGAATTCCCATAATTTCAAATAGTAGAATTAAAGATTTTCAATTTTATATAGATTATATTAATATAAAAAACCCACTATATTTAGAAGTGTTATAAATATTGTTTTCGCCTGTTACAATCGCAGAAGTGTACTCAAGAATTTCCGAAAAATTTCATGCTTCTACCTAAAGCCCATGTAAGGAAAAACGTTATTGGGGCATCCGGCTCCCCATGAGCATGAGTTTTAACATTTTTTTTTATTTGTTTATTTTCGTCGTGAGTGCCTCCTCAACAAATTTCCAAACTTTTATGCTTCTACCGTCACCTAAAATTAGAGAATACGTGATGAGTCTGTTTTTATATCAGAACTAATACTTTTGGGCCCCGCCCCCAGGGGAGTGACTTCTTTTTACTCCTCTTACCATTGCGGATATGTATTGCTCAACTTTTTAAAATATCATTCTTCTACCTAACCGGGAAGTAGGAGAATTAGTAATTTTCACTTTTTATATCGCTCATATAAATAAGAAAACTACATTGAGAGATAATTTAAATATGTTTCACCTGTTACCATTGGAGATGTGAAATACAGCTCATTTAAGAAAAAAATATATTGGCACAGCAGCCCCGGGCTGAAAGAGAATTTTAAGAGACTTTTTCTCCATTTTTGTTGGGAGAGAGAGTTTAAAAACTTCCAAAAGTTTCATGTCTGTCCGTATGCGGTAAGTTTGAGAATTAGAGATAATATTGTTTTTAATATAAGAAAAAACTACATTTGGGACCTTAGCCCCCAAGAATCGGGATTCTAAAATTCTGTTTGCAAACTAGCGTTAGGAAAGTGTACTTATCGATTTCCCAAAGTTTCATTCTTTTACCTACACGGGAAATAGTCGAATGGGGGAATTTCAGTATTTATATAGGGTATATAAGTAAAAAACAAAAACTGCATATGGGCCCCCGGCTCCCCATGAGGGGGATATTTAAAAAAATTTCTCGTAAAATATCGTCGGGATAGCCTACTTAACATTTTGCCAAAGTTTCATACTTCTACCTACACGGGAAATAGGAGAATTAGTGTTTTCCATTCTTATATATCTCATACAGGAAAAAAAAACATTTGGGCCCCTGGACCCAAGAAAGTGAAAATTGAAATATATTTTCGCCTGTGATAATTTAGGAAATGTACTAAACAATATCCTACAATTCCATGCTTCTGCCTAATCGGGAAAAAGGAGAATTAGTTATTTTCATTTTAATTAAACCTCAAATAAAGCGGGAAAAACGTTTTGGGCCCCCGGCCCATATGAGTGGGAATTTATGGAACGATTGCTATTATTGACGGGAGAGTATGCTCAGGAATTTCCAAAAGTTCCATGGTTTTATCTACACGGTAAATTTGAGAATTAGTGATGAGTGAGTTCTTAATATAAGAAAACACTACTTTTGGGCCCCCGGCCCCTAATGAGTGGGAAGTTTAAAATTCTTTCTCGCAAAATATCGTCGGGGTAGCGTACTTAACATTTGCTAAAGTTTCATACTTCTGTCTATACGTAAAATAATATAATTAATGATTTTCAGTTTTTATACATAGTTCATGTAAGGGAAAAAGACTACATATGGGCCCCCAGAAAGAGGTAATATAATATATTTTGCCTGTCACCATTGCAGAAGTGTACTCAACAATATCCAAAAATGTCATGCTTCTACCTTCTCGAGAAATTGTAAAATTGTTAATTTTCATTTTTGTATAGATAAATAAGGAAAAAAAGTTTTTGGGCCCCCGGCGTCCGTGAGTGTGAATTTATGGAACGAAATTTATTTATAAACCTTCCCCATATGATTTTATGTACGTTTACCAAATTTCACTTTACTTGGTTGTCTGGATCATGAGTTATTAGGGAACATACAGACAGACAGACAACAAATATAAGAAAAAAATTAATTGGGCCCATGGCCCACTGGAAGTGATAATTTAAATATTATATTAAATTTTTACCATCGTGGAAGTGTACTTAACAATTTACCAAAGTGTCGTGCTTCTGCCTACGCGGAAAATAGGATAATGAGGGATTTTCGTGTTTTATATAGTCCTAGTAAGGGAAAAAAAAACGCTTTTGGGCACCCGGTTCCCATGAGTATGATATTTAAAACTGTTTTTCGCCAATAATTTTCACAATAGGCTATTCAACAACCTTGCAAAGTTTCATGCTTGTGCCTACACAGGAAATAGGAGAATAAGTGATGAGTCAGTTTTTTTATAAGAAAAAATACATTTGGGCCCCCGGCCCCCAATGAGTGATACTTTAATAATTTTTTTTTTCATGTTACCATTGCGGAAGTGTACTCAACAAATTCCCAAAGTTTCATGCTTCTACCTAAACGGGAAAGTGGATAAGTAGCGATTTTCAGTATTTTTAAAAAATAGTTTTTGGGTACCCGGGCCCCACTTTTGTGATTCTAATTTTGTTAAACACCAATAATCGTTCTGATAGGCTACTCAACAATTTACCAAAGCGTCATGCTTCTACCTACATGGAGAGTTGGTAAAATAATGATGAGCCCCATTTTAATATAAGAAAAACTAAATTTGGGCCCCCGGAACCCAGAAAGTGGTAATTTAAATATTGATTTTGCATGTTACCATTGTAGAAGTATACTTAACAACTACCCAAAGTTTTATGCTTTAACCTATACGCGAAATAAGAAAATTCATGATTTTCATTTTTATAGAGCTCATATAAGGAAAAAAGCAAAAAATGGGCCCCCTTACCCTAGGGGTGGTCACCTTGGGTTAAAACATAGCCTATGGCCTATTCCAGGTCAAATCTGGGTCACCTGCAAAATTTCACCATCCTGGGTCCAATGGTGTGGATTTGTATTGGTAACAAACAAACAAACACAAACTTTCAGCTTTACATATTAGGATAGCAAAAAGGGCTACGTTAAGTAGCGATTAAGTAATCGATAACGCTATTTTAAATACTTTATTTTTTCAAATTTATATTGTTTGTTAATAACATAGTTTTTCATAGTAGTAGTAATATTTACTATTTACAATGCCCGCTCAAGGACGGGAATAAGAGTAGGGAGAAATATTAGGAAACTACAGTGACTCATACATGTATTGATTTTCAGATAGCATAACGTTGTATAAGAATTCTACATTTGGTTCCCTTTGTAATAAGAAGCTTACAAAGAATTCATACATTATTCTGAATATTTCTTGGCTTGGGGACGCTTTCCCTAGTGCTTTCAAGCATGAATACATCTGTTTTTCATCTACCTAATTGACCGTCTTCCAGTATTTTATAATGAATGAAAATTAATTGGTGCAATGAATTTAAATACGAGAGGCATTTAGTTCAAAGTGGTTTTGCATGTTATATGTTAAGTTTAATATAAGTATCGTTGAGGATTGTTTTTATTAATTCATTTCAGCTTTTGCTATGAAACATTATTCCTTTATCGTATCTAAACCCCATGATATTTCAAATGTGGCTTTATTTATAGCATCACATACTTATTTAAAAACATTTAATATTAAAATAGTAACTATTGTATTTAAAAAAAAAAAACAAGAATGAAATAAAACATACAAATGCACATTTACATGCAAATGAATTGTATTTCTGGAGCGTTTTAAATAATATTTATAATTCCTACCTCGTTGAAGTCGGTTTGCGTAGACACTAAGCACGGCTGAATTCTGTTTGCGTTCTTTATTCCCCTCAATATAAAACCAAGTAACAGAATCGTCCGCATCATCTAATCTTTTCATTTTACAATGGCAGGATACGTTGGTATTTTCAGGAATAATGTAGGAGCAATTATAAAAATAAACGCTGGGCCTGTCTAAATTATAAAGTGTATACAAAATAATTTTAAAAACTAATTGGACATCAGTAGGAATATTATCAAATCAATGTATATATGCATAATAATAAATAATAATAATATATTTATCCAATAAAACAATAAAGCATAAGAACCAACCATGAAATGAACAGTCTATGCTAGAAGCATATGATAGTAGCAAATTTTTTAGAAACATTAGAATGGGCTGTGTCGGAAACATAAACAGTAAAATGACAGGAAAAAAGAGGTTGCGTCATCAAAGCTCCAGGTAAAAGTGCTTCAAAAGAAGATATAGGATTAGATGGATGTTGAAAGTAGAAAAAATTTACAGGAACTGTGAAGTTGATGGAGAAATAAGATATTTAGGACTTAGTGGAGCAGATCGGGATGCAGCCCATAGCCTTACATATTCTGTAGCTTTCAAAGGAAACCGTATTTTGGTAATTATGTTGTGTATATTGTACGCACTGCAGCAATAATACATATAAAATTTGAATAAGTAACATTTTGTGGCGATTCATCTTAACATATATATATATTTATTAGGGCTGTAATCGATTAATTGTAAAAAAATGAATAATTCCACGATAATTTTAAATAAAACCGAAAATAAAATGACTGACGTCATTAAACTGAAATATTCAGAGGCAATAACAAAACTGGCAATTAACATTTTTTTATATTATAAATATAAGAAGTTCAATATAATGTAAATGAATTCATAGTTTATCACTCTTAATTAAGCAATTTTTAATACCAATTTCCATATAAAACAGTTCATTTTAAAGTTTACACTTTAAAAATCTTTTTTTTTTTTTTATGGAGAAGTTTGTACCTAAAAAAGCTAACTATTCTTAATTATTAATAATTGAAATTGACTATTTAATAATAGCTGCACTATAATCCTAGCTGCATTTTGCTTACTTTTAAACGCTATTCTATCGATTAAAGTAATTGCAATCACAAAAATTTACCGATAAATCGATCAATTAAACGATAATTTCCGCAGCCCCTAAACATATATTAGGGCTGTTATCGATTACAAGAAATGTAATCGTTGACTTTTCAAAAATTACCGAAAAATTAATCGATTATTTTGTCGAAGCTTAAAATAAAGATGTATGACTTCATTAAACAGAAAATTTCAAGGGAAGTAATAAATTATTGAGTTACTTTTAGGACATATCAATAAAAAATAAGTTCAATAAAGTATTAAAGTTTAGGCACTCGGATGAAAATTTCAAATTAATTTTCAAATATAAAAGTAATACAGCTATATAGAATTTGTTTGATTATAAACAAAAACATAAAATAATCTTTTTATCCCTTGTGGTTCAAAAGTAATGATTTTTTTTCTAAGACCTCATAATCACCTTTTTAACTATGTTGTTACCTTTTATGTCATTTAAAAAAAAACCCATAGCAATTTAATTTAATATTTAAACTATAATATTATAGGAGATATATTTAAATATAAAGATTTCAATATAATGAATTTAAATTTTGTTATTGTTAATTAATTAAAAGCAATGTGTTTTATATCATTGTCCTTATAAAACAGGCTACTTAAAATTTTCACGTTTGTCATGTTTCTTTTAGATGGATAAAGTTTGTACGTAAAAAACCAACAAAGTATTATTAATTATTTATTAATAAATAGAATAAAAAAATGAATTATTTTCTTTAATTTTAATTGCTATTTTATCTCATTATTTATCGATTAAAATTATTTTAATCCATAAATTTTTTTTACTAATTAATCGAGATATTAATCGGTAATTTCCGCAGCCCTATATATATATATATATATATACATTTATATATATATATCAAAGTCTACATAAACTTGGATGAGATTTTGTAACGAGTCTTTAAATCAATATTTTAAAATTTATATATGTTATATTAAGCTAACTTTGTTTTTGTTTGCTTGTATGTGGTTATTTTTCCCCTATCGAATTTCAGTTACATATTCACTGTAAATTAAAGAAAACTGATAGACCGTGACAAAATATCTAAGTACGGTTATATTTAACATGCTGATGATTTTAGTATAGCTCCTTGTAATTGTGCTTGAAGCCTGAAAGTCGTAAATTAATACATAAGATATTGTAGAGACAAAGAGAGAAATATTAAATCGAATATCCATATAAAAAATCTTTGGTAAATAGATTGTTAATTTAAACGAAGTGATTATTCGCACGGTTTTCCCGTGAATATAATTTATAATATAGTTCGCACGGGACAAGTCTGGTCGTCGCACATGCGTACTCCCAGCGGATGATAACAAAATAATAGCCAATTTTACTCGATTTAGGCTAAATTGTGCAATTAAATGTTAATAGTAATAATATTTATATGTTTATAGTACTAATACTAGTTACAATTTAATGATTGATGTCTAATAAATGATAACTGGATATAAATTTGAATAATCGCAAAACTTTTCAATTTTATGTAGGCTAATGGATAGTTAGCTTAAGTACGTGAGTGCTATTAATGGTTAGCGGATCGAATCCTGATGCAGTCTTTTGTTTTTTCTTCTTTTCTGTTGTTGTTGTTTTTTGTGTTGGTTTTTGTTTTACAACCACAGTGATGATGCTTGCAAACACTCAAACAGGCTTTTTTTCCAGGGACAATTTTTTTTATATCCAATGAGTGAGTCACTGTTACTACAAGTGTTACTACTGAACAGAATTTACTAGTACTAGTTACTGTTAGGCTTATACTCATACTCAGTTCAGTCTTACTTAAACTTACAGTACAGAACAGAGTACGGACTTTTACTTTTTAATATTTTCAAATGATGCTTTACCATCATAAAGTCTTTCACTTTGATTAATAAATGATTAATATAAATCATTAATAATTAATTAGCGAACAGCGATATGCAGTGCCACTCAGACTCAGATTCTTGCTCAAATACTATTACTATCAATATTAGTGACAGCAAAATTAGTTAACCGTGCAAAAAAATGATAATATTTGATACTTTTTGTTCAAAATCTCATAATGATTGTCATCTTCATAATTTGTAGCCATTGGTCATTGACTAATTGAGCCACAGTCACAATGAAGTCTGTCAGTGGATCAGTAACTAAATATTGTTGTTATTTATATTTGTTTTATTTGCGCAGGCTATTTGGTCTAATAATATTTATTTGACTCAATTAAACAACAATTTATTCAATTAACAGTAGACAGTGTCCTAAAACTTAAACATCAACTGTATTAATACTTAACTTTATCTTAATTATTACACTTTGAAGTTAGTAAGTGAAGTTTCGCATTTCAAAAAGTGCGAATAATTATCGGCACCGTCGAACCGTGCGAATAATTTTCAAAATTATCGGCACGGTTATGACGTCAAAACTGTGCAAATAACGCTTGCCTAATTTAAATTACAAATTCATGTCTGTTGAAAATTACTGGGTGTGTTTCTTTTCTTCTTTAAAATCCTATCCTATATTTATAGTGGATGATGTAAAATTAGACAAGCGAATGCGAGGTAGGAACACTGATAAATAAAATTAAGACAAGACACATCAAAAAATGGTTAAATACAAATGCAGATTTTAAAAAAATGTAATCATTCTACTAACCTAAACTAAATGAATCCATCTTTTTAATACCATACTTGATGTCATCTGCACTATTCGTTACATTGTCCGACATTGTAACGCTAAATACGAGCAGACCTGGTTCTAGACTTGTCTTTGGCACAAAAACTGTACAGTTTGACAATAAATGGTTTCCAGCCCCTGTTAGTCGCTCATGTTTTGTTGATATTTTGTATTTACTTTCATCCAGGAGAGACTGTTAAATTTTATTCAACATGGTTCTTTTTTAAAATAATAATGTCAAAATATACGTTTTTTTAAAATATATCGCTTTATAGTTGAGTCACACAACACCGGTGTATGAAATCACTTTAGATTAGTGTCAACCAAAACAGTAGAAAATCATAATATATTTGTAATGGGGGCTGGACAATTTTTTCCTCCGATGTTTTGACCCCAGATATCGAAACACTGTCGATTTGATTCGCGTTGAGTTTTTTAAATTGGAATACATACTATGAAACAACAATACATTTCGATCCTGGTTGGTTCGAAATATAATTAAAACTTTGAAGAAATGGAAAACAAATATTATTAAAAGTTATACAAATCATAAACACAAACTTTAAATTAAGGAATAATAATTACTAAATAAGGTTAAAAAAAAGTTTATTAACGAATAATAAATTTATTAAAAGGTTAGAAAGATTGAATGTACATAGTCATACCTTTATAAAGATAATTCACACCGAATGGATTTTAAGTTTCATTTTTAATTGTAAAAGTTTGAGGAGAAAATTGGCATTTTAAGACTCTTTAAAGATTTTTATGATACTTGTAAAACTAACATTGACTTTTAAATATGTTTGCTCTAAAAGTAAGTATGTGAAAACATATATGGGTAAATATATAAATTATTTTTCTTTTAAATAATTGTTTTAAAAATTAATAACATTAAAATACAATAATTCTAAGATATAGAATCGACAGGGTTTAGACGTAAAAGGGTCAAAACATCAAGGGTGGAAAAATATTTGAACAAAATATATTCAAAGAATATCATTCAGTAATTTAAACGCCTTATTTTTTTATTATTTTTTTAAATAGCTATGTTATGTATGTTTTTTAAAACTGGGAATGAAGTCTTTATGATTTAGTAAAAATTAATAATCACAAGTTGACAGAAATTTGTTTTCAATTGTTCCGTAAAGTAGCATAATACCTATTTTCTATTTTGTATCAATCAATCCAAATTTGATATTTACAACTATTTTTTTTTCCTAAACAACCCAAAAAACAACAACAAACAAACAAACTCGCAAACATACAAACAAACATATAAAAATAACAAACAAACAAACTAAGCCACTTTTACTTACAAAAAAAAAAAAAAAA